>JAOTQR010149520.1:0-19393 GCA_025774065.1 Solanum ossicruentum
GGTTAGTCAGTAAAACAGAGGAAACTCTGCCAAAATTTCGGTAGATTCCTTAGCTATTATAGTTGGGAATCCGGTTTGATGTTTGTCTGGGTGCCCAATCGGCACTAATCACGGTCACTGGGTTGGGTCGTGACAGTTTTGATGGGCTAATATCATATCTCGCATCTGACCCACATTCATAGATAATGTCATTATGTTGGAGCGAGCTCTTCTGTTAGCTAGTATCCTAGCCTGCTACGAGATTTATTGGGATCGACTCATAGCAGAGAAGATATGTGAGTTAGCCCTTAGGATGTCCACGTCCTTGCCTTTCCTCGTTCTTATACATCGGCTATGCGTTGAGGCAAAGGTGGAAGTACTATTTCAGCCAGATCCTCTAGTGGCAGCCCTTCACACTGTGGATCCCAACCTGAACAAGGCTGATGAGAACCCACTAGCCACTCTTGCAGGCATTGCCTCCTCCCATGCCCGAGACATTCATGCTTGAGCCACAGGCCGAGGGTTTGACGGCTACCACCACTACTATTCCAGCTGCTGCCACTACTGCTGAGCGACCAGAGCAATGTAAGGTAGCTGATTTGAGATGGGTCCCACTATAACCATATCCGCACTTGATCCATCTACATCATTGACTTCTTCAACAAACATTATGTCTACTATTGCTTTTCAGGCTATGGCTCAAAAATTATCACGGGCTAAGGCTTAGTTAGCCTAGCTCATGTGGTAGATTTAGCTTTAGATCTAACAAATAGTTTAGGCATCAGAGGATAGATGCAAGGCATTCATCACTTCAATTGTTGACCGGAGGATTACTACGGTGGATGCCCGAGTCGATGCCTTCGAGGCGAGAGTTTAGAAAAGACTTGCTGAGGCCTAGCTTGCAGATTTGTTAGCCTTACGTTAGGAGTTGACAAAGTTCTAGGCGAACTTGATCACGTCATTGGTAGCTCCGATCACTGTTCCTGAGTCTACACCCATAGATAAGCCACTATTTGACATGTTTTAGGAGGGTCCACCGCATTCTCCTGCAAAGAGACCTATGGAGGAGACTGATGTAGATGAGGGGCACAAGCAGCAGAAGACCTCCGAGGAGAATGAGGAGCAGATCACTGAGTTCGTCATGAAAACATCAAGAGAGAAAAGCTCAGGAGCTTGCGAGATTGCAGGTCATTGTCTCCTCCACTATGACTGCAGCACAGACTACCTCAGAGGAGGGAGATGCTAAGGAACAATCAGAGACCAGTGCTTAGGCACAATTTGATGTTTGACTTTTGACCCCCTGTTCTTATTGTGTTTGTTTTTTCCTTGTACATTTGAGGACAAAGTACTTATTTTTTTTAGGGTGTGTGTGTGTGGCTAGTTATAGACTATGGTGAAATCTGAGTAGCCTTTAGTCCATAATTATCCTAGTTTTGATATCCCAAGGTTTTCTTGACTGTGTTTTTTTGCCTTGTGGATTTTTATTTTTATGTTGAACCGACACGTTTTAGATGTTGTAGATAATTTTTGTGGTATATGGTGATTAACTTTTGGCATGTACATTGTTTTGATGGTTTATGAAAACTTTTGCAAAAATTTGTACCCTTGAATATTTTTATTGATTAGTAGTTATTTTGTGATCATGCATGTTTGAATGATTTGGTAATGTTTGTTCTGACTAAGTGAAGGTAAGTTGATGCTTGACGCATGATCTGTGAGTCAATGTTGGCTACGTATGCAATATGTGTGCGTGTGAGCTTATTTTGTTATGTTCATAGGTTGTATACTAATTCAAAACTTGCACTATTACTTTGAGTTAGACTAGAGATTGGATGAATTAGGAAAGGATCTTAAGCCCTTGTTCTTTAAATCAGTCTATTTTTGCCTAAATGACCCACCAAATGAAAGAGTTTTTCCTTTATTCCAAATGTTTTAGCCTTTCATGTCCCTTTTCTTTCTTAATACCTAGCTAGCCTAACCTTTTCTAGTGAAGTACCTTAATATTGGCCCTAGTCTATACTTGACCATTGTGAAACTTGATTGACAAAAAGCCTAAGTTGAGGGTAGCTACCAAAAGTGGCCATGGTTTGGGGATTGTATATTGTGTTTTTAACCTCAGGCTAAAAGCCTAAGTTAAGGGTGGCCTATGTTGTGGTATAATAGCAAAAATGAGGTGAGGCGTTGGGAATAAGAGCAAGAATAGAAAGTCATGTACCGGGTGAGAGAAAAAGAGAAAAAGATGCCTTAGTATGAGTTGAAAAAGCAAAACAAGTTTGAAAAGAAGGCACAAGCTGAAAAATGAAGCTGAAATACCCAGAAGCTTGAAAATAAGGAGGAAGGGAGAACAATTTAAGAATGATTGATTTGTTAAGCTGAAAGTGTTGAATAACGTAGTTCAAGGTTGGTTTTTAGTCACTAATTGCCCAAAATGCCACAACAAAACCCCATGAACCTACGTTACAAGCCTATGAAGTCCTAAAGTGATCCTAATCCAATCAGTCAACAACTCGAATTGTGAATATATGAGCAAGCTTATGGTATTGGTCATTATGCATAAATCTCATTTGTGAGAGTGAGCATGCTTGCACAGTCCCTTAAACAACTTTGAAGGCTTATTGAGTGAAAAAAGGAAACTTCTTTTTTGTGAGGGCATTTGCATTGCGTGGTTAGCATTTGACTTGTTCAATGATTGTGGATTGTTGATACTTCTTAACTTGTCATAGTTGGATTGTCAAATGCATCAACGTGCTGTAGTTTGCATAGTAGCTACATGATCATGTTTTGAAAATGCTAGTATGGGTACTTGAGTTGAAATTGAGTAAGGTATATTCCAATAGGATGATTGCTATGTATTGCGCATTATCTACCTAGATTGAGTCGTCACATGAGGACAAACAACAATTCTATGTTGAGGGTGTTGATATGCTGTCAAAATACAACACATTTGATGTCTAAAACAAGGGATTTTATGTGTTCTCAATGCGATTTTTTATGGTTTTATGTGTTTTGAGTTAATTTTTGCAGAAAATATAGGTTGGCCTGATTTTGGGGAAAAGTTGCAGATTTTGTGATTTTTGAAGATCTACCAAACCCACTACGAGTTATAGCCCAAGCTAGTAGTTGTAGGGGATGATCGTAGCAATTAACAATTTCCAAAACCAAAATTTGAGAATTTGAAGTTTAGCCATATGAGCCCAGGGTACAGGTGGTAGTCCTCACTATGACTAGTAGAAAGGGGCCTTGTAGCAATTAACAGTGTTGATTAAAATGAGACCAAGAAATTCAAAGGTAAACTACGAGAAGGAACTACGAGTTGTATACGAGACTATGAGCTTTAGAGGTGGGTTATAGCAGTGAAGTCTAAAATGCCAAGTGCTGAGCACGAAAGCTCGATTACGACTCGTCGATCACCTTACGAGCCGTAGCAGCTGCTGACCTGAATTTTCTAATTATTTTAAGGACCTTTTTGTAAATAGTATAAATAGTGTATGTTAGGGTTTTTAGAAAGAGATCAGATATTCTACAATTTTTTTTAGAGATTTTTAGAGAGAGAAGTTCTTAAAATATTGTAGGGTTTTAGAGTAGAAATTTAGGGCATCATTTTGGAGGCTCAAGTTGGAGATTAGGAATCACTTGTAAATCAATTTCAACATTCAAGCTTGTGATTCTAAGAAGGGTTTCCTTGTTCATTTTTCTTCTTGGGTAATTTCTCAACTATGTGTGCTTCATTCATTATTTATTTTCTTGTCTAAGTCATGAGTAGCTAAACCTTCAAAACTTGCGTGTTGTGGGAACCATGAGTAGCTAACCTAATAATCCGTATTGTTTGCACTTCTTGAGTTGGGTATTTGCACATATTATCCATTTTCCTTCATTTTTCTGCTTGTTTAATGGTGGCCAATATTAAACCCTGCCTAGTGTCATGATCTCGGTCAAGGTAGAGATGAATAGGAAAAGGAAATGGGTGACAGAATTCGATTGATGTGTTCTCATCTAATCAACCAAACCCGACCAAGGAGAGGTTGACTGGGACAACAGGTAATAGTTAGTTGGCATACTATGATAGCCGACTAAGCGCCATAGTGAAATTCGACCTTCACCTTTGCCCAAGGGTTGAAGAACCTAAGTTACCGTCCTGCATGCAATGTCCTAATTTAAGTTGTGTTTTCCGGGGTGCTTGAGTTAGTGAATCATGGGGAACACAATTTCCCAAGTTGCTCTCCAATTTGATTCTCTCGTCACTTTGTTAGTACAATTTTAGTTTCTTACATATCATTACGAACCCCCTTTTCTTTAAATTGAGAATAGAGTTATTTGATGCTGGAAATGGTTGTTGGTGAATCAATGCAGCAAAACCTTGTATTCAACAGAGGTAAACTCTAAGGCATGAGATGAAAATAACAATTGATAGTGACACATCCTAATGTCCTGCAGCCTCCCTATTATAGATGTGACACGCTTCACACCTATAATACAGACTCTACTAGACACGGTTCCTAAGACTCCCTAGGACACTTGAACTCTATGCTCTGATACTAAGTTTGTCACGCCCCAAGTTCACACCCTCGGCGCGGCTGGCACCCAGAATTATTTCTGGTCCCAAGCGAACCACTTGGCCTAACTACTCTACTTAGTGGAAGACTTAATCATAATGGAAAGGCTTCAATGTTGCAAGATAAGAATACCAAAATGTCTAAATAAACTAAAATGAGATGTGTCTCAACAACTACTAAAATAAAAAGATCTGAAATACTTCTCACGTAGTATATGGAATATCTACTAGAATAGTCTGAAACTACTACCAGGACAGGTCCATGGTAGTCACAGTTGAAAAGAAAATGCTAAAAAGGAAAAACATAAATAATGACTTCATTCCTCTGGCTGAGAAGAGGCCTCAGCGATAGCTAGTTGGGTGTTTGGTCCTCAATGGAGCATCTGCTGAGGGACTCTGTCAGCTACATCTACATCAGAAAATAATGCAGGTCCTAAGGACATCAGTAAGTGGAATATACGATATCGAAAATGGCCAAACGGAAACTCAGGGTAAGGTAACATGCTGCAAGTAAGTAAACCTATCTCAAAATAAAGAAGCATAAGTAATAGATGCAATATATGCTGAAAATAGAATGTAGGCTGAACATCTGTATGTAAAAATAACTTGGTTTGACTTGGGGTATTTCTGTAACCGACAACCACCACTATGAGCTTCGTAGTGATAGTCTTGCCCATGCTGCTAGAGCCGTCCCATACTTTGCTAGGGTAGAGGACAAAAACTAGGGGAGTGGATCCATCCTAAAACTGGGTCATCTCAGTAGAAAGTGAGGAGTTATACCTTAGTACAATCCTATCCTATGCTGGCTACGTAGTTTATGAGTTCAAGCCATTAATTCTACTCTCACTCATATCGGTCCTCAATACTACTCCCAAAATAACTTTTATAATGCTCATAACTTAAAAAAATAGAGTTCTCAAAATATATCTTTGATCTTTTGGGGACATAGCCCAACTTAGCTTTTTTTAACTTTTCTCATCTTGACTCTGTTCTTTGACTGAAACTCGTATCATTACAAGTATCTCAAAATATAACCGGGTTACTCAGCTATAGTGCAAACACAAGGTCTTAAAATAATTCTTACACTTAATTCAAACTGTAAACTTTATAACTTTCCATGAAGTACATAAAGAGTTCTCATAATTTCATCCATAGCTATAAATCCTTGTCTCAATAGCTTAAATCAATAGTAAAGTCAACAAGAGTCATGATCCTTATCAAGAAAACATGCATGAACAGTACTTTAATAAACTTTACTAATAATTAAGGGAATTTCGATCTCAACTTGTAATTAAGATGTTGACTAGAACTGGTGATTTAACTTTCTAAAATAGTAGTAGGATAAATTTTGGAGAGCCTTACATACCTGAAGAATTAGTTCTTGGAAGGATGGAATAGAATTCTTGAAATCCCTAGCTTACTTCTTGATTTTACATTATGAGTTTCTTGTAAGGTTTTTGAAGCTCCGAGTGTGACTTAGTATGTTTTAGGTGTTTAATTTGGGTGAAAACTGACTAATTATGACTTAAGGAGGGTGCAAAAAGTCAGAATTACCCTTTCTTGAAATAAAAAGAAGAAAATTCCACCCCGTACACCATTTCACGTTGCGCCTAGGGTTCAGACATGTGTATTTTGCTAAATGTTGAGATTTCTAGTTTCTCGTAAAAAAAAACCATAAGTGTTATCCTGCATCTTAGGCGCGTTGCATCCTGGGCGCAAACCCTCACTACTTCAGAAAATTTTATGATTATTTTTTGACCTGGTTGCTCTAAAATTGGGTTAAGACAATTTTCCCACTCCATTTTTTGCGCTGATCGCAAATTTGGTCTCAGATTTGCAAATGGAGCATGGGAAGTCATGTTACATGCACGTTTCCTATCTAGGGGTATTTTGGTCATTTCATGGGGTGTCACAGTCTACTTTCCTTTCGAGAGGAATACCAAGCAAGTCTTTGGGAAACATGTCCGGAAACTCATTCACCACGGGAACCGACTCAAGAGTAGGTAACTTGGCCTCCACATCCTTAGAGATCGTCTTCCGAGCCTTAAGGTAGGAAATAAATGGACCTTTAATAGCGGAGTCACTCCCCTACCATTTAAGAACTGGCTACCGGTAGGTTGGAACTTGACCTTTCAGGTCCTACAATCTATAGTGGCACAGGATGCATGCAACCAATCCATTCAAAGAATTACATCAAAATCATACATTTCAAGTTCCACAAGATCACACGGGAAAACCTTATGCAACACAAAAACAGGACAACCACGATAGACCCTATATACAACAATAGATTCACCCACAGGAGTATATACTGAAAAAAGGATCCCTTAAAACTTTTCGGACTCATACCAAACTTAACAGCCAACAAAGGAGTCACAAAAGACAAATTTACACCCGGGTCAAACAAAGCATAAGCATCAAAATCAAAGACTTAACGTACTGGTAACAACATCTGGGGTCTCCACCACCTGCTGAAGGGTCAAAAACAGCAAACATAAGAAGGGTGCTCAAGCATCGACAACTATCTAGTCATGAGTGGCACCCTCCTCCAGAGTAGTCTAGGCTGCAGCTGCGCTAGATGTACCCATGTGTAGTGCCATATCTCACTCCTATAAATGCTGCTACTCGGCCTCTTCTTTAGTCGTCCAACAAAATATCCAATCAGTGTCTCCTCTAGCTCCTCTTCCTCCTTAGAGGTCCTCTGCCTCTTCTGTCCTTCCTATGCATCAGCATCCTCTAAAGGCATCTTCCAGGAGCATGCGGTGGTTCTTCTAAAGCAAATAGGTCAATCAAATCGTCACCCACAAGTGCTTGCTCCGGAGCTGTCGGGGCTGCTAGTGATGCAACTCCTGCTAGAAAGTAGACATGTCAGTAGACTGGATCCCATCAAGCCTCTTCTAAACTCTGGCCTTGAAATTATCAACCCTGTCATCCACCGTAGAAATCCTCTTATCCATAACTGAAAGGGTGAATGCCTTAGACCTCTCCTCGGAAGCCTGAACTATCTGCTAGACCCAAAGTTTGATCTGCTGCATTAATCGAGATAGCTGGGCGTCTGTCCTAGATAACCTGCGAACCATAGCCTACAATGAAATAACATACATGATAGGAATGTTTGCAGAAGGAACCTAAAGGGTAGATAGCTCTAGTACAGATGCAGCTGTGGAGGGACTTGCCTTGATATCAGCTGCTGCAGGCTACTCTGGTGCAACTGTTGTAGTGGTAGTGACAGTTGGAGTTGAACCCTCTATAGATGGCTCAGGAGGAAATGGCTCAGGAATGGGAGAAGGTTCTGCTCGCTGGAGGGCCACCAGAATCTCGCCAGCCTTGACAAGATGGGATCCATAGTGTGAAAGGCCTCGACGTGTGGATCTAGATGGAGAGAGACTTGCACCCCTGCATCCATGCATAATTTGTGAATCATGATCGAGAAGGGAATGGATGTATCCCTCCGATGTGAGGACTCATGGATCTGTTCGGCCATCACACGGGCCCAATCATTGTCATACCCAGCTAAGATGCTGGCTAGTTGGACCGCTCACTCCAAAGTAATAACATTATCAGTGAATATGGGTCAGTACGAGATCGGATGATGGACTACTAAAATTTTACAGGGAAGGAGAAAGAAGACTTCACGATGGCCTCGGTGTGTGTGGTGACCCATATAGGCACGGGGTCACTATTTGATATCTGACTGGCCACCCATCTTAGGAGCTCGGTCTTCTGGTCCACATTTTTCCCAACCATAAGCTGTCTCATCTTATCAATCTGATTGTCATACTCGATTGTGGACTGCGACACTCTGTAATTAGGCACAAATAGTACTCGGTTGATGATTTCCTCTGAAATGTTCAAATGATGGCCTCAAACTAGGACCTCTCCTAGCCAAGGCTAATCAATAGCTTTTTTCCTGTTGGGAAGATCTCGAAGTATAGTGGCTATGTATGCTATAGAACTCTCGAAACAGAAGTGGGGTGTACTTGCCCAGTTTCCCTGTCAGCCATCGGAGCCCATGCCTATCTATCTAGGACTCCAAATTAGGGACATGGCTCAGCCCTGAATCAACTAACCGGGGCTTCTCATAGAATGATCTAACAGGCTTCCCCTACCCCTTGGTCTCTAGCACATGCCTGTAGATCGCCTCCATGCCCATGATCCCCCATCGGTGATGCTGAGGATCATCAGCAGAAATGGATGGGTCGATCGAGGACTGGGATGCTCTTCCGCCCTAGGGCACATCATTGGACTCGGACCAATCCTTGCTTCCCTCCTCTTCAGACTGGGAGGTACTCTCAACTTCCATAGGAGCCTCTTCATTTTGAGCTCTATTTTGAGGCCTTTGGGCCTCAGGGTTAATCCGGACATTTGGTTCTTCATTTGAGCCCTCAGAACGTTTGATTTTTTAGTCCTCATCTCTTAGCCTCCTGTTGGAGGCTCGGATTGCCGTATTTATATTCTTAGGAGCCATTATACCTAAAATATTCATCACCAACCAACAATAAGCCCTAAAATACCTGAAAAAATAACAAAAATAGAAAAAAGAACAGAAATAAACTACAACAGAAGGAAAATACTCAAAACAATTCAACACTGCACCAGTTGCAGGCTGCAGGTACGAGGCCTTGGTACAACTTGTAGTGGAGACTACGGGTCATACTATGGCCTGGTAGCCCACAGGTGCCTAGTGAAAGTTTATACTAAACTCTGGTACAAGGCTCAATTATGACTCATAGCTATGACTACGAGTCGTATACTAGGCTCATATCGATTTTCAGTAACCAAAATTAAGTCCTTCTACGAGTTGTAGGAGGCCATCGTAGTAGGGGACATTAGGTACCCGAGCTGCTTGTAACATCAAAGAAATTTTCTCAATCTACGTATTAAGCACAATATGGTATGAACCCAAATCATGATATTCAAATCAAACATCTACCCATATCACACCCCCACAATTCAAAATCAAATATTGACCCTCCAAAACATCCTTGAACAACCCATGCCTTCATTCCCTAAACATATAACACAATCTCTCCAACTCATACATGAATGATCAAGGAATTCAAGTTTACAAGTCCATTAACAATTCACCTAAATGATCGTTTTCAACACAATCAATATACCCCATGCACTAATTCATTCTACCATGATTTAGTCAATCAATCACTCATCACAAACCCATTTCTAACATGTAATCAACAATTCATGGAAAAACATAATCATCACAACCAAGCAACAAGGATAATTTTACAACTATGATCAAACTTAAGGAATTCTAATTGACAAACACCCTAATTCTCATTTCAAATGCATTAACTCTCCCCATGAATATTCTTAGTACTAATTTCAATCACAAACTCATTCAAGAATTTCAAAGGATATTATCTTTTGTGCATGAAATTTTACCAAGAAACATACCTTAGGAGATGATGATGAAAGATGAACAAAAAACAGAAGAAGAGGAGTAGAAACCCTAGTCGCCGGAGAAGATAATCAAAAAATAGATGTGGGCACACCGAGAAATAGTCAGAAATTGTTGGAATAGTGGGGGAGAGAAGTTAGGGGAACACATTTATAGTATTAGGGTTTAATATGGGGTCAAAATGAATTTTGTCCACCTATGTTCCCTTCGGGCCAGCGTTTAAAAATCCCTGGGTCGGGTTTACGAGACCCCGACTATGAGTCATAGGCCTGACTATGACCTATAGATCTCGGTCTCATAGACCACTCAAAACATAGAAAAATTTTAGAGACATACATGGGCACTATGAACCCCATTTACAACTCGTAGTTGGGACTACGGGTCGCAACGTTGGCTCGTAATGTAAGTGCCAACTTCCATTATTATTGTTATCCTCTACGAGGCATGACTATGAATCATAGTGCATACTTCAATTCGTAGGCTTGGTCGTAATTGCACTTTTTCAATACCTACAAACCTAAAAATTTACACAATGAAAATAAACTTAACATAAGCAAAAACATGGAAAGGACTTGGGTTGACTCCCAAGAAGCGCCTTGTTTAACGTCGTGGTACGACTTAGTCATCTTAAGTACTTAGAATTCCTCAAGACTTGATGATCTCTTCTCACCAGCTCTCGTATCTCTCCTTCCATCGCTTTGCATATGCTCTAGTTGTGTGGAAACAAGGTTGAACTTGTCATCAAGTCATTGAATTGCCAATGCCTGCTGGTCCACCTTATAGTTCACATTGATGATATCAAACTTAATCTCCCATAACATATCCTCCTATGTATCTATTCTCTTGATCAACTTTTCAAACATACTCTCAATCTTAGAAGATTCATCCACAGTGCACTGTTGATGCGATAACTTGAACCGAATGTTTGCACTGCTCTTTCCTTCAGGGCTAGAGCTTTCTCCAGATAAGCTAGTGCATGCTACTGGTTGCTTTTGAAGTGGATGTACACTTAATAGATAGCAGATAATTTGTCCCTGTACTCAATGACTTCATTAAATGGCTTCCTTAAGAATGACCAACAAGCTCCTCCAAATAAAGCATCTGCCTGAGCTTGTTTTTCGGAATTTAGTGCTCGATAGAAGATTGACACTATTTCATCATCTTACAGACCATGCTTTTGTGTCCTCCCAAACATTCTTTATATCTTTCCCATGTCGCACTTAATGAATCGCCTGGAAGTCATTGAAAGTTGATGATTCGGTCCTGCAGTTGGTGCTTGTTAGGTCTAACAGTGAAATTAGTTAAAAATACTCTTTACACTTGCACCCAGTTAGTACAAACATCTTGGGGGAAGGGTAAACCACCACTTTGCCGCATCAAATCTGAGAGTCATTAGAAAGATCTGAAGAGCTATGATGTCCAAAGCTGGATGTCATGTTCCCATTACCTCTCTACGTATTTGTGCCAACTTTTGTAGATGTGAGCAAGGGTCTTCAGATGGCTGACCATAGAACAGAACACATCTTTGTAGTGATTAAAGTAGATCACTTGTGATGAGGAGTTTTTATTTATCCATTGCTTGATGTCTTGCTAGATATTTGTATTTGTCCAACGCAAAAAAGGACACTACAACGATATTTCTGTACACAAAAGACTAACAGAAACAAAAATAAAATACAAGAGAATTAAGTAACCAACACTTAAATTAACTACTAGTGAAATCAAGTCAAAACCTTGCCATATTCCCCAGCAATGGCGCTATTAATTTTGATAACACTCAAACAGTACCTCTCAGTTAAAGGATAAAGCGATTGTCATCAAATGTAAAACCTAAACAATAGGTTAGGGTCGAATCCCAAGGGAATATAGGGTTTTGCCGCATTGATTCACCAACAATGATTTCAAACATCAATTAACTCTATTCTCAAATAAAGGGGGTGTTGAAATGACTTATAAGAAACTAAAACTATACTAAAAAAGTAACGAGACAATCAAATTGGAGAGCAACTTGGGAAATTGTGTTTCCCATGATTCACTAACTCAAATGAACTAGATAACACAACCTAAATTGAGACATTGTATGTAGAACAGTAACTCAGGTTCTTCCAACCCTTGGGCAATGGTGACGGTCGAATTTCACTATGGTGCTTGACCGACTACCGAAGTGAGACAACTAACTGTTACCTATTGGCCCAGTAAGCCTCTCCTTATTCGGGTTTGGTTAGTTAGACGAGAACACATCAATTGAATTCTATTACCCATTTCCTTTTCCTTTTCATCCCTACCTTGATAAGGATCATAACACTAGGCGGGATCTAACATTAGCCACCATTAAACAACAAGAAAAATGAAGGAAAGTGAATAATACATGCATATACCTAACTTAAGAGGTGTAAATAATCTGGGTTATTAAGCTAGCTACTCATGGTTCCCACAACACTCAAGTTGTGGGGGTTTAGCTACTCATAGCTTGGGCAACAACACAAATAATGAATGAAATAAACATGGTTGAGAAATTACCTAAGGAAAATAAAGAATGATAAACCACCTTGAGTTTGGATTAAGAAGCTTAAAGATGAAGTTGAATTACAAGTGATTCCAATCCCCAAATTGAGTCTTCAATATAAAACCCTAGTTTTCTACTCTAAACCCTAAAGATTCTCCCTGCAAAATATTCTATGTTATGTGAAATCTAATTCTCCTCTACTAAAAACCCTAACTTATACTATTTATAATATTTACAAAAAGGGCCTTAAAATAAATTAGAAAATCTGGTCTACAGCAATTACGGCTCGTAGGTACAACTCGTAGGGTGACCTACGAGTCATAATCCGGCTTCCGTATTCAACACTTGGCATTTTGGACTTGACTGCTACGATCCATACTATGAGTCATTGTCTAGTCTACGACTCGTAGTGCTTTCTCGCAGTCCATGCTTGCAGTTCTTTGTCCAATTTTAATCAACGCTGTTAATCACTACTAGGTCCTCTTCTACGAGTTGTAGTGAGGACTATGACCCGTACCTGGTCTCGTATGGCTGAACTTCAATTTCTCATATTTTGGTTTTGAAAGTTGTGAATCACTATGGTCATCCCCTACAACTTGTAGCATGGGCTACGACTCGTTGTGGGTCTCGTAGGTCCTTAAATTAAACAAAATCTACTATTTTTTCCCAAAATCAGGCCAACATGTATTTTCTATAAAAAATAAACAAACAACACATATAAACCATAAAAAGTCGCATTGAGAACACAAAAATTCCTTATTTTAGGCACCAAATATGTTGTATTTTGACAACACCATCACAAAACCAATATCTTATCAAAATCATATCATAAAACATAATTGGGCTTAACCCACTTCATAATTTCTTTAAAAATCCAATGTTCATGAATGTATATGTCAGAATGATGTGAGAATAGCATGGGTAATTGATATTCCAACTTAAATCAACAATATAATTTGATATTGAAGTAAATTTCATAATTAAACCCACATCTAAATCCTAATATAAATCACTCATACATAAATCAAGCTATTAAGGGGACATGTATCTTCATAACTTCAATGTAAATCATCATAATAAGGCTTAAAGTTACTTCAAATCATAAATAAAGTACAGCCCATACATCAGTCGAATTTAATAAATCAAAATAATGAAAACCCACATTTAAAGTAAGCTTAATTTCATGAAATTTTTTAAAAAGATTTGGGTTTTCTTGATTGGAAGGAACCAAGGATCAAAACCCACATACCTTGACAAATGGAGAAGTTTCAAGAGAAATTTGGAAAAGAAATGAGCTTTCCTTGATTTCCAAGTTCCCAATCCAAAAGAGTTCTTAGAAGGAGGCTTGAGAGTTTGATTCTAAAGACTAACAGTTAGGCTTGAATAAGGGGTTAGAATTAGTGTAGGAGAAGTTTAGAAATATAAAGGGAGGTTTAAAGGTCTTAAAAAGAATTAGGGATGGGTCAAAATATCAAAAATACCTAAATAAAACGCCCCTTTAAATTTTACCCGGATCTTCTCATGGTTAGCTTCACGGGTCGTGAAGCTCTTCACGGTCCGTGAAGGCACCCCATCTAGCCCAGAATGATTCTACGAAAAAGGGCATAACTTCTTGCTACAAACTCAGAATGAGGTGAAAGTAGTTGCATTGGAAAGATAATGCAAAGCTCTTCCATTTGATAGGTTATGGGCTACCCAGTTCATTTTGTGCTAAGAGATATGCCCATTTAAACTTGACCCTTCTATCGATACTTGTGAAAAACTTAGCCAATGGAATTCCTTTGAACTTGGCTTGATGTAGGAGACCATGATGACCTTAAACAACCTAAATAACCTTAAATTGAGGGCTTGGAAGTGAACTTAGTTTGATCTTGAAGATCCCATACTTAGAATAATTTCACTCTGGAAGCCTTATGGGTGGCCACATGGGCACACGGGCTGTGACACCCTACATGAGCCGTGACCTTGGCCGTGTGACCACACTTGGTCCCAAAACTTTTTCTGGAACCAAATTTCCATGCTCCATTAAGGTCATACAAGGTCCGCGTCCTCACATCATCTCCCCCTTGGGGACATTCGAATGTGCTAGAACAAGGCTTGGAAGGCTTGACTTAGTGAAACATCCGAACACAAGGTACGATGCATAATTCATAATTTGAAAATCATAAAGTCTTTAAAACTCATATCAAAACATACTCAAATCATTCAAAACATCATAAACATTAATTGTCATGCACATGCATGCAGGTCATGTTATGAAACTCAAGGGTGGAGGATTTAGGACCACTAGAAATAGGAAGAACCCAATACCATAGGCCTGAGTAGGTTGGAAAGGATAGAGTTATCGTCACATCATACTTGATTCCACTTCCCACATGTTGATTTCTCCAAAGTACCTTAACCGAAGCCACATCCTTGTTGAGAAGCCATTTCACTTGTCTTACCCAAAATCTCAACCAGAGCTTCCTCTCCTCAACCTCAACACCTTCCAAAGGCACAATAACACTAGTATCACCAACCAGCTTTCTCAACATAGATATATGCAAAACCAAGTGACCAGAGCTCAATTTCGGAGGCAAATCCAACCTATAAGCTACATTCCCAATCTGCTTTAACAATCTCATAAGGACCTATATATCGGAGACTTAACTTTCCCTTCTTTCTGAAATTCATTACACCCTTCATAGGTTAGACTTTCACATACACCCTATCACCGACAAGAAACTCAAGATTCTTCTTCCTAATATCCAAATAAGACTTTTGATGACTTTGAACCATCTTCAATCTTTGCCTAATCAGTTTCACTTTTTCCATAGCCTCCAACACTAAATCTGGGCCTATAAAAGTCATTTCATCTAACTCAAACCATCCCATCAGAGACCTACACCTTCTACCATAAAAACCCTCAAACGGTGCTATACCAATGCGAGCATGAAAGCTATTGTTGTAAGCCAATTCAATAAGTGGTAGATGATCATTCCAATTTCCTTTGAATTCTGATACACAAGTCCCCAACATGACCCCCAAAATTTGAATTGTCCTCTCGGCTTTTCCATCGACTTGACGATGAAAGGCGTTTCTCAACTTCACCTTACACGAAGTCCTCTTTGAAATGACTTCAAAAGTGTGAAGTAAATCAGGTGCCATGATCGGATATGATAAACCTAAGCACACCATGCAACCTTACCGACTCTTGCATATACCACCTTGCATAATCTTCGCTACCAAAGGTATCTTGACCTATAGGAAATGAGCTGACTTAGTCATCGGGTCAACGATAACCCAAATTGAATCAAATTTCTTGTGGGTCTGAGGCAAACCAATCACAATATCCATGTTTACCTCTTCCCTATTCCAAGTAGGAATTTCAATATTTTGAGTCAAACCATTGGGCCTTTGGTGCTCTACCTTCACTTGTTGACAATTAGGGTATTAGGATAAAAACTTGGCCATGTCTTTCTTTGTACCATGCTACCAATGCACTTCCCTTGAGTCTCAATACATCTTAGTAGATCCTGATAAATAGATTAATAAGAGTTATGGGTTACACTCATGATCACCCTCCATAGGACATCCACATCCAGAACATATAACTGATCTTGATACCAAAGCACATCATCTCCCCCTTGGGAGGAGACCTCTATCTTCATTTCGGCAACCAACTTCTTTAACTCAATGAATGATGGATCTAGATCTTGCTTAGCCTTTACATCAATAACCATCAAAGACTCGACCCTATTTTAAAGATGAATACCACCATCATTAGAGTAGGCCAACCTAACACCAAACCTAGCCAAATGGTGAACATCCTTTGCCAACTCTTTCCTTCCCTTCCTCATCATGAGCCACACTTCCCATAGATAACCTACTAAAAGCATCGACTACAACATTCTCCGTGCTGGGATGATATTGTACACTCATGTCATAGTCCTTAAGGAGTTCCAACAATCTTTGTTACCTCAAGTTAAGATCCTTTGAATAAGAACATATTGCAAACTCTTATGATCAGTGAAATGATCCACATGCACCCCATACCAATAGTGTCTCCAAATTTTCAAGGCAAACACCACTGCCGCTAACTCAAGATCATGAGTGAGGTAATTACGCTCATGCACCTTCAATATCCTTGATGAATAAGTAATTACTTTAACATGTTGCATAAGTACGCAACCCAACCTAATCTACGAAGCATCATAATACAACACCAACCCATCTATGCCATCCAGTAAAGTCAAACCAAGAGCCAATGTAAGTCGATCCTTCAAGTTTGAAAACTCTTCTCATACTCATCCAATCATACAAACTTGGCCTTCCTTTGAGTTAACTTGGTCAATGGAGAGGATATAGATGAGAAACCTCTAGAAAACCTTCCATAATAACCATCCAACCCAAGAAAACTTCGAATACCTAGAGGAGCAAGATTTTTAAACAATGTACATCTTTCACCAACCTCAGTTCCTTGTGACCTCATCTATATAATCATATATAATATCTTTCTTGCTTGGATTGCATTAAGGGGCCAATGAAATTCTCCCAATTCAGTAGGGAGGGGTGGAGATAGAAAATCTTACGACACGTTCCATGGCATGATAAGAATAATGAAAAATGGGATATTTTCTAAAATACCTTATAGCCCCCTACCCCATAGATGTGGCGCACTTCACACCTATAAATAAGACTGTTTAACGCGGCATGTTGGACTCTGAGGACCATTTATAAATCATTTTTGTCATGACCCGTATCTAGGGTCTAGGAGTGACATGACAAATGGGGACTTGAGAGTCCCCAGACAAGACTTGTAGCATCCATTCACACATCATCAGTTCGGAAGTGCATATGAAATAGTAACACATAGTCTAAGGGATAGGAAAATAGGACTGACACTATGGGAAAATCATAGGGATAGGGATCAACATGGATTTACATAGCACATAGCACATAAGAATTAAGGGGCAGGTAAGCATGACTAACTCTATGAGGGCAATTCGGGACTTAAGATCTTTCACATTTTCATATCAAAGCATACATACTTATCATAATGCTTATAACCAATCCATAATAGTCATATCAAATAGATAACCATAATCATAAGCTCCAAATGATACACATAGCATATAGATTCGACAACAGTCTAAAAGATGTCCAGCAATGCCTCTAGTCATAAGATGGGACCGGAGCCATGACATGTCCCGGGCTCACTCTCAAAGTAAATAACATAAACTAAACACCATAGGTAAAGGAATGGTGGTTTGTCCTTGAAAGATAGAACTTACCACAATAAGTATCTCAAGATCCAATCTAGCCGTCGTATGGTTGATGAAGAAAATCTTTGGTCCCTACATGGTTAGATCATCTGGGCAAAATTATGCGTCAGTACGTTTGAATGCACTAAGTATGTGGCCATGGCAGTGCATATGACTTTTCAAACTTGCATTCAATGTTAGATGACAAGGGCACATAATATAGAAAGAGATTTATAGCAATGAATATAATATAACAAGATGCTATGAAATTCATGATGCATGAAATGCAGTAATGCTCATATATATTAGGGATGAGACTTCAATCAATATATAAGACTAAGTGAGCTATTACTTGGAATCCTGATGTTATCCCCACATCAGAAAAGAGATGGTCTACTTGCCAAAGATAAACCATACTTCTCCTTATGGGCCTCTTATTTCAGAGAAGTAACTTTCCTTACGGGCCTCTCATTTCAGATAGAATTTTCATATTATTTGTAGTGGGTCATGCCTCAACTAATGGGATGAGCCCCAGATATTTCTAGTAGGTCATGCCTCAACTAACTGGATGAGACTCAGATCTCAATACTTATGCTGGCACATAGATCAAGAGAAAGGAATAGGACCCTTGGGGATAGCCCTGACGCCTCCAATCTTATCGGTGCCAAGACAACATCTCATAAGAATACTTATACACATACATACTTTTAAAAGAGACAATAGTCATTTCAAATCCTTTCAATGCATATTTAGGCTAAAAAATCAAATCATAATCCATAATCGTTATATTCAGGCATACGAATAACTCATTCATATATATGAGATGGTGCAAGCATCCAAAATGCTCAAAGAGAATAATCATAGACATTTATGTGATCACATTTTTGTCATAACCAATATTTTATCAAAATTATATCATAAAACATAATTAGGTTTAATCCACTTCATAATTTCCATAAAAATCCAATATTCTTGAATGCATATACCATGAACGATGTGAGAATAGCATGGGTAATTGACATTCAAACTTAAATCAATAATATAATATCAAATTGAAGTGAAATTCATAATTAAAGACACATCTAAATCATAATATAAATCACCATGCATAAATCAAGTTTTAAATGGGAAATGCATCTTCATAACTTGATAACTTTAATGAAAATCATCTCATCTTGATTCATTTGCTTTAATTTGTGAGTAAGAAGTACAAAGATTATTCACATGAAAGAATTATGAATCAAATGCCAGATATATTTACAGATTTAAAAAAGATCATGGCTCACCTCCACGAGAAGTAGAGTAGTTGAGAAGAAATAAAGGTGAAATTTACTCCTCGAGTAAGAAATCTAAAATTTGTTCATATAATAGTAAATCAGAAATTCTCTATAGAAAAAGGCACATGTCATAGTAAACTTGAAGTTTACTCATTAGACATATATTGAAGAAATAAGAGATTCTTCAAGATTGCTTGTTCTCATGATAAATTGATTGGATCAACTAATATTCAGACTGAATTCCCTGAATTCTGAAAGTATGAAAGGTGAATGTGGGCCCGTTCATCATAATGTTGTTAGACCCCGTAATTATTTTAATTAACAATAACTATCCAATTGGGAAATTTTGTTGTGGACGCTGGTTAAGTTAAACTTAAGTATATTTTCGGTATTTGGTTAGAGTATTAAGTGAATATG
>JAOTQR010149600.1:0-13180 GCA_025774065.1 Solanum ossicruentum
TATACGGGCTTACTACCCCCTATACTGGGCAACCAAGATACCAACCCCTAGATATGGTAGATGGACCTACTACCCCCGTACTAGGCAACCAAGGTACCAACCCCTCGATATGGTTACCCGGGCCTAGAACCCCCCGAGTGAGAATTGGTCAACTCACAACACTATGGAAGTTCATCATGAATTTAACATATATACGACATACTTTAGTCATCACCAAGTCATGTATCTCATATGTCAAACTTTAGGCCTTCAACAATTCAAGAATTATAATCTGGACATTTTATCAAACGCTTGGTGGGTGTGCAATGCTAGTGTAATACCATGAAATTAAAGAGTAAAATCATGCAAGAAATCTTGAAGTAAATCATCCCACCAATACTTGGTAACACCATCAAATAATATACATCAAACCCCCTCATAAAATCTCAAGTTAGATCCAAGATTCATCGCTCAAAAAACATACTATAATAGTCACACTTTGACAAAACCCCAACATAGTTCACAGTCAAATTCAAAATAATAGAAATATATGTAAAATCAACATAAAAGCATGAAAATTAGATGAAATAGAAGCTTGGATACCGCGATAGAAAGGACCCAAGGGTTGAAACCCACATACCTTTACTTTGGAGAATAAATTTATCAAGATTAGAGATGGAGATTTGAAGCTTGAGTGAAATCCTTAGATCCAGATGAGTTTTAGGATTTGAGTTTTAGGGTGAAATGTGAGTCTAAGTATTTGAATGAGTATTTGGTAATATATCTTGAATGATATAAGGGTGAAATATAGTGAACAGAATAGTCATCTCTACGCTTTGGCCGTGTCACGCCAGAGGTGCTGAATGCTCTCTGGAATTTACATTTTGAAAAATTGAAATTGCGATTTGGTCTCTATAAAATAGGGGTTAGACCCATTCCCCACTCAGTTTGACCCCCTGATCAAGAATATAAAATTAGATTTTTGATATCACGCACGGATTTCGAGATATATGAAAATTACGATTTTGGGCACTTTTAAGGCACATTTTTGGGCACTTTTTGGGGTCATTTCATCAAGTATTAAGTTTCAGCCCATATGTCATTGTGCATGCATTCATGATTATGTTGACATGTTTAAGGTGATTTTTTACATTCATGTTGAGATTTTTTGAAACTGATGTTTGAATGCATTTGTTGCATTCATGTTAAGCTAAAATTGTCATGACTACTTGTCTTATGTACATTTCTTTGACATTCGAAGATGAATGTTCCCAAGGGAGAGATGTTGAAACACCCCAAAAATATGCTTCAAAAATGCTCTTAATCATAATTTTCATATATCTCAAAAATCTGTGCGTGATATTGTAAATTTGACTTCATATTATTGATCAAGGGAAAATTGTGTGGGCAATGAGTATAACCCAAATTTTAGAAGACTCGTACCGAAAAATAATTTTCACAAACTTTTCGGAGACAGTAAGGGTGCATGACGGTTTTGCAACGTGAACCCATCACCAATTAGTGTTAGCACCTCCTTAATTTTATGTTTCGTGCTTAGGGAATTGGGGTCATGACCTCATACTCAGTTATGCATGAAAACACCTATGCTTAGTCATTTTTCTACTCCATATCACTCAAAAACCCTCTATAAAACCTCTCAACCATTTTATCAAAATTCAAGTGTCTCAAAGCTTATTTCTGAATCTCAAGAACTCCATTTAATCATCAACTCTCCTTCAAGTCTATATCAAGGAATCCCTAAATTTAGGCATGTGGGTTTCATCCATTAGGTCCTTTCACTCATGGAGTCCAACCGTCCTATTTTATGAAAATTGCATGATTTCAAATTGTATTACTTATGGGTATCTATTATTATGAAATATGAGAATGAAATATATTGGAGTTTTATCAAATATTGTTGATTATGCATGAATTTCTATTTGAGCTTATGCTATGAATAAATCTTTGTCAATTGAGACTACTCATGATTCAAGCTATGAAATCTATAAACTACTGTGAAGTTTTGATATGATTTACAAGTTACCCATGATGGGGTTTTACCATGATGTTTGTTGGTTGATTTGCATTACTTTAAGATGTATTGATTTCAGTATTTCATGATTTATACTCTTGCATTTTGCATGATTTGTACATGTTCTCATATTTTCCCGCCAACTGTTCGATAAAATGTCAAGTCAAAAATTCTCAAGTTATTTACATGTTTTACAATTCAAGTGACTTCATTATTAATATGGGCTATCAAGTATGTTATAAATTCATGAAATTATCAATGATTATACAAGTATGAAGTTAAGCCCTACTTTCAAGATTTACCACTTGTGAGCCATTCAAGTTAAAGCAAGGGTTCATGTATGAATTTGACTTATTCTCATGTTTCAAGTTAGGCTCACTATTACAGGTCAAGTATGTTTAAGAGCTGTTAATGTCATGTTTCCATATTTATTGCAAGTTACTAATGTATGGTTGTTTCTATTATTCTGTGGGATTACAATTAGCACAAATGGATTGGATATTGGCGTGGACTATCTTCATGAGTCCATACTCCTTCCTCAAACTATATGCTAACATCGGATTATATTATATCCTTGCTATACTAGTGGATCCATTAAGTACACTTTATCAAGAAAGCCACCACGAAATGGGACAGGTTCACGTAAGTGCGGTTACTTCTCCGAAATGGGACAGGCTCCCAGAAGGTGAAGTATGGTTTACCTTAGCAAGTAGACCACCTCTTTACAGATGAGAGGTAATCATCAGGATTCCAAGTTGAAGCTCACTTGGTCTTATTTTTTGTCGGTTAAGGTCTCTTCCTACACATATATTATGATCTATTCAAGTTGAATGATTATGAAGCACTTTTTACTTCAAGCATTGATTATGCATGTCATATTGAGATTATTCTATCTTTTGACTATGATTAGCCATTTTGACTATATCGGCTTATGCTTTGTTGTATTGTATCCTACATACTTAGTACATTCAAACGTACTAATGCATACTTTATGCCTACATGATGTCATCATATAGGGACCGGAGCTCTTTTTAATCATCCTCCAAGTGGCTAGTGAGATTATTCAATGATAAGCTTGGTGAATCCTCAAGTTTGAGGACACCATCTACTTTTCTCTTGTTAATTCTGAGACTTCTTTATGTTGAACATTTGACATTATGAGGGTGAGCCTAGAAAGTGTCTTGGCCCCCGATGCATTCCAAGTTAGAGATGTATGTTGGATATTATGACGTTATTGTGTTATGAGCTTGACTCTTATGCTCTGTTTATATTCAAGACTTCCCACAGTCCCACTTCCCATTTTATATATTTCTTGTGGTTGTTCACTTTGCTTGCGCGACTAATGATATATGATTCATCTGCTAAGAGGCTTGTTTGAATCCCTTATGGTTCCCATTCACCATGTCATGTCTAGGTCGTAGGCTTGGGTCGTGACAATACTGCTCTTGCCATCACGAGTAGTGACCGCCATACACTACTCATCATTTCTCAGATTTTAAACTGTGTTGCTAGGCAGTGTACCTCTCTGACGTTGTTAAGGTGAGTGGACAGTTGATTGGACTATTGTTCTAGCTTTTTGATAGCCATATAGTGAGACTCTATATTCTGATTAATACCTAAAATTTCTGAATTCATTCCGCTTAGAGTCTGATCGTGTTTCTCAACTTTCTCCAGCAGGCAATCAAACATCTGCACAATTATGGAACTACTTGAACTTGTGGTGCGGTTGTGTCCTGTGACATAAGAACCATTTCTAAAGCATTCTCTTTGACTCCTATTTGCATCTCTCTCTGGACCCCTATTGCTATCATAGAAACATCTACGGTTGTCCTTGTAAGCTCTATCTCTATTAAATTTTCGACCTTGGTTTCCTTGACCTTGGTGCCAATAGTTCTGATTGGACCCTTGGGTGTAGGCCTGGAAACCCGCATTGATCAGCAACAAAATATGTGTCCTCATCATAATATGGCTCCTCATACATGGGTGCACGTGGAAGTTGATAAACCACTTCATTCACCTTTTATTGGCTCTTCTTTATAATCACCTCCATACCTATGAGAATATTCACTATTTCTATCCTGGTCTGGACCCACACTGACATCACATGAACTCTTAGTGGTTGCTCTGTCTCCCTGCCCCCATATGCAATTAGTCTTGATACTCTTTCTATTCGCTTTGCGATCTTTGCAAATGGTTGATCTGAAAACATAACCATGATAGTGTTAGCACAGGCCTGGCTGTTCTCATCAATGGAACGATAGAAGATCTCCACCAAAGCATCATTAACTATTTGGCGGTTAGTGTCACGACCCAAGCCTAGGGCCTAGATGTGACCGGCGAATGAAACCAAAGGGACCCCAAACAAGCCTCATAGTATATCATTATTAATCCTTGGTCACAAAAGCAATAAAAATGACAATAATAAGCAAGCATAAACAAGGAAAATTGGGACTTAGGGTAAACTTCCATATTGTAACATTAAGAAAATAAGAGAGTCGAGGCTCAAACATAGATACATAACATTCCAACAACACCTTCGCTATATAGATAAGAGCAGGGGCTAAGACAAGCAATCGGGCTCACCCTCATAGTCAATACGCAACAAAAAGAAAGATAGTCATAGTACATAGAAAGAGATCATAAGCAACATCCCTGAAATGGAGGACTCACCAACAAGCTTGTAGGACAATCGAACTAGCCACGTGGAGAAGGAGGATGATCAAGCGGTGATCCATTTCTTACATGGTGACATTATGTAGGCATAGCGTATGCATTAGTACGTTTGAATATAATATGTATGTAGGATGTAATTCAATAAGAGATAGGTATCATAGTCAAAATGCATAGAGATAAATGATAGCTGGAATAGTAACAATATGGCATGTCTGATTAATGCTTAAGTAAGACATGCTTAAATAGGACATAACATATATGTAAGAAGAGACCATTAAACTATTGGTGGATCATCACATCCTACCACCCTTGGTGATTGAGGTACAAGCCCCATCAATAGGTTGGTAGATTATCGCACCTTACCACCTATGGTGTAGGAGTACAAACCCCCCAATAGGTTGATGGGTAGAAAATCCCAACATGGTTGATGGATAGTGGCACTGTACCACTCATGGTGGCGGAGAACAAACCCCCCGATAGGTTATCAAGGTTAAAACCCCTTGGCAAGGTTACTCGGTGCACAACACCAGAGAGGGGCATGGTTACATTCCAACACTATATAGAGAATACCATATATATACATTCATTGCATCATAATTTCATTACCAGATCATCATTATATAGTCGTTCAACTCATAAGACATGCATTGGACCTTTAATTCCTTAAGAAACCATAACTAGACGTTTTATCAAACACTTAGAGGGCGTAAGTACTAGTTTAAAATCATGTAATTCAAGAGTGAAATCATACTAGAAAATTCGATGTAAAACCTTCAATGGATACTTGGTAACACCCTCAAGTAATATACATCAAAATCCTTCATCAAATTTTACAATAGATCTTTGTTTCATAGCTTAAAAGATAGCAAAACAGTCATAATTTCATAAACCTCAACATAGTATGCAGTAATTTTCATAATAATTAAGACCCATTTGTAAATCATCTTTAAATCATGCAAATTTAACAAGGAAGCTTGGATATCATAGGTAAAAGGAACCCATAAAAAAACCCACATACCTTAGCTTTGGAGATGAACTTGATGAAGATTGGAGATGGAGACTTGAAGCTTGAGTGTAATCCTTGAGATTCTGAAGGGGTTTTGAGACTTGAGTTTAGGAGTAAAATATTTGTCTAAGTGTTAGAATGAGTATTGGGGAATGTTTAGAATGATATGAGGGTGAAAAATGACTAAGTAAAGGTTTTTTCACATTTGGGAACACTTAGGCCCAAGACTTAAAATTGTTGGACCAAAGTCAAAAATCTACATCAGTTTTAACACAGGTGTGCATCACAGAAGGGATACGTAAACCCCACTGGAAATTGCATGTTAGGAAAATTGAAATTGGTAATTGTTTACTCTTAAATTAGGGTTAGACCTATCCTCTACTCAAAATGATCCCACGAACAAGAATATAAAGTCAAATTTTTGATATCGTACATGGATTTTTAGATATATCAAAATTATGATTCCAAAGCACTTCCGAGGCACATTTTCTGGCATTTTTTAGGGTCGTACAATATTTCTCCATTGGGAACATTCATCCTCAAATGACAAAGAGACATATATAAGAGATGTAAACATGACAAATTCAGACAACATAGAGATGCAACAATGCACTTAAACATCATTTCAAAAATAATATCATAAATGTAACATCATCATAAACTTGTTAATTTAAACATGAATGTATGCAATGACACAAGGGCTGAACTTAAGATTTGAAATCATGTAAGGAATTTAGATCAATACCTTAGGCTTGATTGGAGTGGAAATGGTAAGGATATCACTTTTTCATGTCAACCTCGGCCTCCTAAGTAGCACATTTCACTTGTTGATTGCTCGACCTTAACGGAAGCCACCTCTTTGTTTCTCAATCACTTTCCTTGGCTATAAAAAATCTAAACTGGAACCTCTTCATAGGTCAAATTATTTTCAACTACACCCACAACATCAAGAGGCACAATAGCATTCGGATCACCCACACATTTCCTAAACATAGACACATAAAACACTGGATGAACCAAATCCATTTCTCCAGGCAAATCTAACTTATAAGCTACGTTAACCCTTCTCATCACCCTATAAGGACCCATATATCTTTGGTTCAACTTGCCCTTCTTACCATAACGGACCACACCCTTCACGGGTGACACCTTCAAATAGACCTAATCATCAACTTTGAATTCAATCTTCCTTCTCCTCACTTCGGCATAAGACTTCTGATGACTTTGGGCCATCTTCAACCTTTGTCTAATCATCCTAACCTTTTCAAGAGCATCCATAAAAAAATCTGGTCCTAACAAGGCTACCTCACAAACCTCAAACCACCCCACTGGTAACCTACAACATCTACCATAGAGAGCCTCAAAAGGAGCCATACCGATGCTAGAATGATAGTTATTGTTGTAGGCAAACTCAATCAACGAAAGATGATTGTCCCAACTACTTTTAAGCTCCAACACATATGCTATAAGCATATCCTCAAGGGTTTGGATTGTCCTTTCAGCTTGGCCATCATTTGAGGGTGGAAGGTCATAGAAAGCTTAACTCTAGCAGCAAGACCCCTTTGGGAGGACCTCCAAAACTGTGAGGTAAATTGAGCACCACAATCTAAAATGATAGATAAAGGAATCCCATGCAACCTCACCAAGTCATGGATTTACAACCTTACATAATCTTTAGCCCCATATATGGTCTTAACAAGTAGGAAATGAGCTGATTTTGTCATCCTATCAACCACAATCCAACTGGAATCAAAACCTTTTCTAGTCTTGGGCAACCCAACCATAAAATCCACATTAAATCACCTCACATTTCCAAGTAAGAATATCTATGCCTTGGGTTAGGCCACTCGGCCTTTGATGCTTGGCTTTGACTTGTTGACAACAATGAAAATCGGAAATGAATTTGGCAATGTCCCTTTTCATGCCTCCTAACCAATATACCTCTCTTAAATATCCATACATTTTGGTCGAACCGGGGTAGATGGAATAAGAAGAGTTATGGGCCTCATCAAGGATCTTTTCTATCAAGCCATCAACATTCGGTAAACACAACCTACCTTTGTACCTAAGGGCACCATCTCCCCCTTGGGAGAAAACCTCCACCATGACATCCTTCACCAAGGCCTTCAACTCTAATAAGGAGGGATCAAGATCTTGTTTTGCTATAACCTCATCAACCAAAGAAGATTTAGAACAATCCACAGCAACAACATCACCATCACCAACCTCTCCAACCTAACCCCCAATCTAGTAAACTGATACACTTCCCTTGCCATCTCCTTATCACCGCCATCAACATGAACTAGGCTACCTATAGACACACTACTCAAGGCATCTGCCACCACATTTGCCTTAATAGGATGGTAAGGCACGCTCATATCATAATCCTTAAGAAGTTCTAGCGACTTCTTTGTCTCATGTTGAGATCTTTTTGAGTGAAGATATATTGGAGGCTCTTATGATCATTGAACACATCAACTTGCACCCCATACAAATAATATCACCAAATCAAATACTAAGGTGGCCAATTCAAGATCACGAGCAGGGTACTTCTTTTCATCAACTTTTAGTTGACTAAAAGCATAGGCTATAACCTTACCATTTTGCATTAGCACATAACCCAAACCAACTCTAGAAGTATCACAATACATTACAAATCCCTATAGCCAATCCGGTAGTGACAATATAGGAGTGGACACAAGCTTATCTTTCAAGGTTTGGAAGCTCCTCTCACATTCATCGATCCACAGAAACTTGGCCTTCTTTTGAGTCAACTTTGTCATAGGGGAAGCAATAGAAGAGAACCCATTCACAAACCTCTGATAATAGCCCGCTAAGCCCAAGAAGCTCCTAATGTCCGATGGGGTCAATGGTCTAGGACAATTTCTAATCACATTGGTATTCTTAATATCCACCTTAATACCATCCCCCGACACCACATGTCCTAGGAAGGAAACATCCCTCAACAAAAATTCACACTTTTCATATTTAGCATACGATTTCTCCTCCCTCAATCTTTGCAACACAACCCTCAAATGATCTCTATGCTCCTCCTCACTATGAGAATAGATTAAAATATCATCAATGAAGACCACAACAAAGGAATCAATGTATGGTTTGACGACCCTTTTCATAAGGTCCATAAAGATGGTCGGTGCATTAGTCCACCAAAAAGACATCACCACAAATTCATAATGCCCGTATCTAGTCCAGAAGGCCATCGTGGGAACATCACACTCCCTCACATTCACTTGATGATACCTGGACTGGAGATCAATCTTAGAAAAGTAACAAATCATCAATTCTCCAAAAAAAGATACTTGATGGTGACCCTATTGAGTTGTCGTTAGTCAATACACATCCTAAGGGACTCATCCTTCTTTTTCAAAACAACACTGATGCACCCCAAGGTGATTGGCTAGGCCTAATGAGACATCAAAAAACTCATTTACAATCAAAACCGACTCTATAGGAAAGACTTTAGACTCCACATCCCTAACCCTCACAAGATGATCAAGACACCTCTTATAGATCAACTTACAGGGTTTAATGCAAGAGATGAATCTACCCTTGACCACCACATCTTGACTCTCCCACTGAAGGACGGGCTCATTTGGAAATTGGAATTTAACCCTATGGGTTCTACAATCAACAGAATCATAGTATCCATGCAACCAATCCATCCCAAGAATAATATCAAAATTAACCAAGTCAAACTGAACAAGATCACAAGGCAATATTTTATGCAAGATGTAAATAGGACAACTTCTATAAACATTTCTAGCAACAACTCAGGGTCAATATGCAATTTTTTTTCCTAGTAAAAGGGGTAGCAAAAAAAAGACTGGCACCCGGATCAATCAATGCATACACATCAAAGTCAAATATTTTTAACATACCGATAACAATATCGGGGCCTCATCCACCCCTTGCCTCCAATGCAAAGCATAAAATTGATTGTACCTTGGGGAACCATCTTGTCAGCCACTTCTTCCAAAAGAACCGTATTAGCACCCTGTGGATGAACCTCTTTTCCCTTGTTGTTATTTCGAGGGGAATTTACCTTTTTGTGATCCACTTTCCCACAACCAAAGCATGCATTAGTATCTCTCAAGCTTGGGCCCTTATGACCCTTACCCACACCAAGGACACATCTCATTAGGAACCATAAAACCAATATCTTGTGTCCTTGGGAAGTCTTTGCAAATTTCCTATTAGAAGCATGACAGGATGCTTGGCCTTGGTGGATCCAGCCACTCTTTTGGAACTTACCCTCGAAACCGGCCCTCTTAGCCTCATGACCCCTCCTCTTCCTCAATTTCTCCTCTTCCATTTGCTTGCTATAGGTCATCATATGTAAAAAGTCCATGTCACTAATTAACCTGGCAAACCGACACTCCTCAAAAACCAAGTCGACATACCCATCACAAATTTGATATCCTTGATCTTGAGTCATCCATCAAATGTGGAGCATATTTCAAAAGTTGATTGAACTTGACGGCATACTCCCTCACACTCATGGACCCTTATCTTAAATTCATAAATTCTACCATCATAGCTTCCCTATGTTCAAGGTGGAAGAATCAATTAATGAAGGTCACCCTGAACTCCTCCCAAAGCACTATATAGTTTATTCCCTTCCATTCTTTCCATTGGTTGTACCATATTTGAGCTAACCCTTTGAGTTGGTACGCTGCAAACTCCGACTTATCCTTCGACCTCACACCCATGATAGACAAAATCTTATAAACCTCTTCAATGAATTCTTGAGAGTCCTCACTTACCTTTGACCTATGGAATTCTAGGGGATTCATTCTCTTGAAGTCTCTCACCTGAGAGGCCAGTGTATGAGCATGAGGACTTGGGCCCCTTGATTAGCTTTATTAGCCACTACTTATGCTAGCAAGGTGAGAGCATCCGTAAGCTCTCCATTGGCCAGTTTCTCCTCAGGCGTACTGGCTCGTCATCTTCTCATGTTATGCATGATCTAGCATAGCAAATAATTGATTAATCAATGTGTGATATGTCGAATCCTCTTTGCACGTTCCATCCTTTAGTCATTCGCCTAGAAAGCGTTAGGGAAGGAAAGCTTACTTTAACTCTATAGCATGACTTACCATATGAAGAAGGGAAATATTTCCTAAAACATCTAATAACTTCTTACTCATAGTTGTGGTGCACAACATACCTATGAATAGGACTCTAATTAACATGGTATGTTGGACTCCGAGGATCTAACAACCTAGTGCTCTGATACCATCTTTGTCACAACCCAAGCCTAGGGCCTAGATATGACCGGCGAATGGGAAACCCAAAAGGACCCTAAACAAGCCTCATAGCATATCATTACAAATCCTTGGTCGCGAAAGAAAATTAAACTACAAAAATAGGCAAGCATAAATAAGTGAAATTGGAACTAAGGGTAAGCTTCCATATCATAACATCAAGAAAACAAGAGAGTCGAGGCTCAAGCATAGATACATAACATGTGGAACAACACCTCTACTACATATATAAGAATAGGGGCCAAGACAAGCAATCGAGCTCAACCTCATAGTAAGTACATAACAAAAATAAACAATCTTCATACATAGCAGGAGATCATAAGCAACGTCCTCGAAATAGAGGACTCACCAACAAGCTTGTAGGACAATCGAACAAGCCACGTGGAGGACGAGAAAGATAAAGTGATGCTTCGGTAGGCATTTAGCCATAGAGTATGCATTAGTATTTTTAAATGTACTAAGTATGTAGGATGCAATGTAATAAATATAGGTATCATAGACAAAATGGATAGAGATAAACAATAGCTAGCATAGTACCAATATGGCATGTATGATAAATGATTAAGTAAAATATGCTTACATAGGGCATAACATATGTGTAAGAAGAAATCATTAAACTCTTGGTGGATCGTCACACCCTGCCAAACTTGGTGACTGAAGTACAAACCCCGTCTATAGGTTGGTGGATCGTCGCACCCTATCACCAGTGATGCTAGAGTAAAAACCCCTGATAGGTTGATGGGTACAAACCCCTAACAAGTTTAATGGATAGTCACACCCTACCACTCATGGTGTCGGAGTACAAAACCCATGATAGGCTATCAAGGTACGAACTCCTTGACAAGGTTACTCGGAGCGCAACCCCCGAGTAGGGCATGGTCACATTCCAACACTACATAGAGAATGCCATCGACATTCATTCATTTCATCATTATTTAATCATCATATCAATATCATATAGTCATTTAACTCATAATACATGCATTGGACCTTCAATTCCTTAAGAAACCATAATCAAACATTTTATCAAACACTTAGAGGGTGGGTAGTACTAATGTAAAACCATGCAATTCAAGAGTGAATGCATACTAGAAATGTTGATGTAAAACCTTCAATAGATATTTGGTAACACCCTCAAGAAATATACATCAAAACCCTTCAGGAAATCTTATAATAGATCTTGGTTTCATAGCTCAAAACATAGCAAAACAGTCACAATTTCATAAACCCTAACATTGTGTGGAGTGATTTTTGTAATAATTAAGACTCATTTGTAAATCGTCTTTCAATCATGCAAATTTAAGTAAAAGTAAGCTCGGATATCATGGGTGAAAGGAACCCATGAAAGAAACCCACATACCTTAGATTTGGAGAAGAACTTGATGAAGATTGGAGATGGAGACTTGAAGCTTGAGTGCAATCCATAAGATTTGGAGGGGTCCTAAATTGAATTTATGAGTAAAATATTTGGCTAAGTGTTTGAATGAGTATTATGGAATGTTTAGAATGATATTAGGGTGAGCCCAGTTGCATGTCTTGGCCCCCACTCTTATATATGTAGTAGAGGTGCTGTTAGACATGTTATGTATCTATTCTTGAGCCTTGACTCTCTTGTTTTCTTGATGTTACATTATGGAAGTTACCTTTAGTCCTAATTTCCCTTTTTTATTCTTTCCTATTATTGTTGTTTTAGTTGTTGTGCGATCAAGGATGTGTAATGATATGCTTTGAGGATTATTTAGGGTCCCTTCGGGTTCCCCATTCGCTGGTCTAGGTCTTAGGTTTGGGACATGAAAGTTAGGGATGCTCCTCAGATATTTGTTGAAATGCTCCCAAGTAGTGTTTATTGAATCACCAGGAAGTTGCTCAAAATTATTGATTTGTTCATTCAACTTGAGCTTCTTCGATCTAGGGAAGCACCTCTCCAGAAAGGCCTTTTGTAAGTCTTCCCAATTGGTGATTGAACTCTATAGGAGCTCAGTTAGCCATAAAGTGGCATTGCCCATAAGATACAATGGGAAGACACGAAGTCTGATAACATCCACTGACAGATTCTGTGTTCCTATCACATTATTACAGATGAATGTCACATTGTGTCGATGGCTATGAGGATCCTTTGATGGTAAGTCCACCAATAGCCCAAGGTTCTGCAATATCTAAAGTAGCCAACTTGACACTGTGAACTTTGTGTCTGCCGATAGTGGT
>JAOTQR010149611.1:3878-19386 GCA_025774065.1 Solanum ossicruentum
AGACTTTGGACTCAAGATATGAAGATGTCATAGGGAAGAGGAATAGCATGATCACATAACAAATAATATCTGAGGGGCGGGTAAGTATGACTCACACTATGGGTATAAATAAGGACCTTGGACTTCCATCTCAACAATACAACAATCATCTACACATAGAAGGGAATAAGGGACTACGGGAAGTGTTCAGTAATCATATAAATAATAAGACAACCGAGCTCAGAACATATAAATCTATATCCAACAACACCTCGAATACAAATGTAACAGGGCCAACATATCTCCCAAGCTCACCCTCAAAGATATATCCATAATAGACAAGCCTTAATAAAGCATGAAAGTAAGTAGATATTGTCCCTCGAAATAGAGGACTCACTTATAACAAATCTTCAATCAGACTGTTTAGCCACGTGGAGAGGGAGGATGAATAGGAGCTTTGGTCCCTACATGGTTAGATCATATAGGCAAAAAGTATGTGTTAGTACTTGAAATATACTATGTCTGCGGGATGAAATGCAACAAAGAATATAAGCATAATTAGACAATATGGATAATCATAACCAAAGGATATAAGCTCAATATGACATGAATGATCAATGCCTTAACCAAAAATATGTACGAGGAATCATCAATTCACATAACATATCATACATAGATAGGAAAGGACCATAATCGACATGTAAGACCAAGCGAAATACCACTTAGAATCTCGATGTTCACTCCACACCAGACTAGAGTGGTCTACTTTGTCAAGGTAAACGAAAATCTCACCTTACGGGAACTCCCCCATTTCGGAAAGTACTTCATAAATACCTTACAAGAGCACCACCTTTTCGGTTAACATATGATAAGAACCTTACAGCACACCACCCTTTTCGGTATTTAATTAACATGTGTCGTACGGCAACACCATCCTTTTTGGTCAGTCATGCAACTTAGGCTAGATGGATCCATTAGGTAATTCAAAAGCCTATGGTAGCAACATAGTATGGGATAATGGTTATTTACCAAGGTCCTCTTGGTGCTAACTCACAATCCCAAGGAATACTCAAATCATACTTATAGTCATAATATATGAAGCATCATAATATTTTCATAGAGTAGCTCCTCAAAATAGAAGTTTCATAATAACAAGATATGGCCTCATATCAATCATAATTTTCACAGTATTCTCATATCTTATACCAGGCATAGTAGACCTTCACATTCATATCATTCATAATTTACATGTCTTGCCATTAGGCTTTCATCAACATAAAAAGCTTGGTGCACAACTTTAAATAAACATGGTGGGTATGTATATATGCTCAAAATCATGCGAAAGTCACGGTTTAGGACATGAGAAGAGTAAACAAAGTCCTTTTTGAAATCATTCAAAGTAACCCACCATAAAAAGGTAAATCTTAGTTGGGGCTCCCTTAACCCTCATAAAATCCATAAATTTCACGTGAATTTTCAATGCAATATAGAGTACAAAGGTAGAATACCATAAATTATTTCATAGTATCATCATATGAATGAGTTCATAAAATTTCCATAAATTTCCATAATTTTAAAATAGATGAGGAAGAGGATTGGTTGAGCTTTGTGGAGTAAAGGTCTCCAAAAATCAATATCCACATTGGTATTATTAGGGATGAAAATCTTATTGAAGTGTGTAGGAAATTCGAAACCCCTAGCTTGGTCTCTTCTATTGAAAGCATATAAGAACTTGGGAGTGTTTTGGGATGGATTTAGACTTGGGATATTTCAGAATGAGTTGAAGTGGAGTAGTTTAGGTTTGTTTTAAGGATGAAAAAGGGTCATTTGGGGGTTAAAATGACGTGGTATAGGCATATAATATTAGGCGAGGTTGTCACAACCTAAGCCTAGGGCCTAGACGTGACACGGGGAATTGGAAACCCGAAGGAACCCCAAACAAGCCTCTTAACTTGTCATTGCACATCATTTGTCGAGGAAGCATATAAAAACATTAAAGAGCAAAAATAAAAGCTTGCACAATATCGTAGTCAAGAGACAAGAGTCAAACTCATATCATAGATACATAACATGTCCAACAACCACCTCTACTACATAGAAAAGAGCGGGGGCCAAGACAAAGTAACCTGGCTCACCCTTAGAGTCAAAATAGACAATAAAGAAGAATGTCTCAGTACATAATAGGAGAAACATAGGCTAAGGTCCCCGAAGTGAAGGACTCACCAACTATCTTGAATAGCACCGAACTAGCCATGTGGAGGAGGATGGTGATCAACTTGGACACTGGTTCCTACATGGTGACATCATGTAGGCATAGAGTATATGTTTGTACGTTTGAATGTACTAACTAGTAGGATGCAATACAACAATAGATAGGCATCATAATCAAAATGCATAATATTAAGCAATAGGCATAATATACAATATGAAATGTATGATCAATGCTTAAGTAAAACATGCTTAAGTAACTTATGCTCATATCAAATATCATATGTGTAGAAGAGACCAAGCTAGCTATTCAAGGTACAAACCCCTGGTGGTAGTGTGGTATAAACCCCTCACATGTTTGATGATAATCACACCTTATCAACACTGTGGAGTTGATGAGTACAAACCCCTAACATGGTTACCTGGGCTCTTGTCCCCTCGGATCGAATATGGTCTAATGCAACACTTTATATAGAGTATATCATATACATAAGCTCATTTCATCATCATATAGTCATTCATATCATATCTTATGCTTTGGATCTTCAACTCTTCAAGAAACCTCATCCGAACATTTTATCAAACATTTAGACGGTGTGAAGTGGTAGTATAAAATCATGCAAATTACAGATGAAATCATTCAAGAAAATCTATTGTAAAACCATAAATCAACACCTTGCAATACCCTCAAGACATAAACATCAAAGCCCCTTATCGAATCTTACAATGGATCTAAGATTTATAGCTCAAAACATAGCAAAACAGTCACAACTTTACAATAATTTAACATAGTGTGCAGTGAATTTCATAATAATCAAGACCCTTTGTTAATCAACTTTGAATCATACAATTTTAGTAAAAGGAGGCTTGGTATCATGGGTCAAAGAAACCCATGAAAGAACTCCACATACCTTAGCTTAGAGATAAACTTGTTGAAGATTGGAGATGGAGGCTTGAAGCTTCGAGAAGAACCTTGAAGAAGAACCTTAACTTGGGATGAGGGTTTGGGACTTGAATTTGGGAGTGAAAATATGGCTAAGTGTTTTGAGTTAGCATTGGGGAATGTTTAGGATGATATGAGGGTGAAATAAGGATAAGTACAGCTAAAAACACGTTTGGGAGCACTTAGGACCAAGACCCTAAAGCCTTGGACCGAGATAGAAATCACTGGTAGCGAAATATACAGGTCTGTGATGCGGACCAATCGTGGAGGCTAAATTAACACATGTCCGTGACAACTGCGCGTCGCGATGTTATTGCGGATCATCTCTAGAAATTGAAATTTTAGAAATTTGAAATTGTGATTCGATTGCTTTAAAATTGGGTTTAGACCCTTCTCCCCCTAATTTTGACCCCCTGAACAAGAATCTTCGAAATAGCAAACAGATTTTGAGATATATGGAATTTAAAATTTTGGGCATTCCGAGGAACACTTTTGGGAACTTTTTGGGGTCGTTTCAATATCACCCGCTTGGGAACATTCGTCCTCGTATGTAAAAGAGTTGTCAAGACAAGAATGATCATAAACAAACAAGCTCCAACCAAAATGTAACATTACGTTTAAAATACCATTTTCGAAATCTTAACATAAGAGTAAAATCATCATAACTTTTCAACTTAAACATGAATGTATATGAATGAAATCGGGGTTGAAACATAAGACTTGAAATGACACAGGGGACTTAGAATTAGTACCTTAGGCTTGAGTGGAGTGGAAAAGATAAGGATACCGCTTTTGCATGTCCGCTTCGGCCTCCAAAGTAGCACTTTCGATTTGTTGGTTCCTCCAAAGGACTTTAATGAATGCCACCTCCTTATTCCTTAATATCTTCACTTTCCTATATAGGAGCTAAAATGGAACCTCCTCATAAGTTAAGTTATCATCAACAACACCCACAACATCAAGAGGCATAATAGCATTAGGATCACCAACACAGTTTCACAAAGTAGAGACATAGAACACCGGATGAACCATATTCATTTCACTAGGCAACTTCAACTCATAGACTACTTTCACAACCCTCTTTATCACTTCATAAGGACTAACACACCCTGGACTCAACTTCCCCTTTTTACAAAAACAAACCACACTTTTCATTGGAGAAACCTTCAAATAAACCCAATCACCCACTTTGAATTCAAGGTCTCTTCGTCTCATATCGGCATAAGATTTTTGATGACTTTGGGCTGGTCTCAATATTTCCCTAATCATCCTAACCTTCTCAAGAGTCTCCATAACCAGATCCAGTCCCAATAAAGCCACCTCTCCAACCTCAAACCAACCAATCGGTGATCTACGATTTCTCCCATAAAGAGCTTCAAAAGGAGTCATACCGATACTAGAGTGATAGCTATTATTGTATGTGAATTCAATCAAAGGAAGATGGTCACCCCAACTACCTCTCAACTCTAATACATATGCTCTAAGCATATCCTCAAATGTTTGAATTGTCACTTCAGCTTGGCCATCCATTTAAGGGTAAAAGGCCATACTAAGGTGAACTTTTGTACCAAGACCCTTCTGAAAATACCTCCAAAAGTGTGAAGTGAATTATGAACCACGATCTCATATGATAGACAAAGGAATCCCATGCAACCTCATTATCACATTGATGTACAACATTGCATACTCTTCAGCCCCATATGTGGTCTTAATCGGTAGAAAGTGATCCGATTTTGTCATCCTATCAACCACCACCCAAATGGAATCAAAACCGTTTCTAGTCATGGCCAACCCAACCACAAAATCCATATTAATCACCCCTCCCACTTCCAAGTAGGAATCTCTATGTCTTGGGTTAGGCCATCCGGCCTTTGATGCTCGGCTTTGACTAGTTGACAACTATGGCAACTGGAAATGAATTTGGAAATGTCCCTCTTCATGCCTCCCCACCAATACACATCCCTCAAGTCTCTACACATTTAGGTGGAACCAGGGTGGATAGAATAAGAAGAATTATGGGCCAAGAATCTTCTCCCTCAAACCATCAACATAAGACACACAAAACCTACCTTGGTACCTAAGGGCCCCATCTCCCCCTTAGGAGAAAATGACTATTTTTTCCTCTTTTACAAAGGCCTTCAATTCAAGCAAGCTGGAGTCAAGATCTTGTTTTGCTAGCACCTCATCAACCAAAGAAGATTTGGATCTATCAACAACAACGACACGATCACCCACTTCTTCCAACTTAACCGCCAATCTAGCCAATCTATGCACCTCTCTTGCCACCTCCCTATCACTACCATCAATATGAGCTAGGCTACCCATAGACACCCTACTTAATGCATCCGCCACCACATTTGCCTTACCGGGATGATAACGCACACTCATTTCATAATCATTAAGAAGTTCTAGCCACCTTCTTTGTCTCTAGTTGAGATCTTTTTAAGTGAACACATATTGGAGGATCTTATGATCGGTGAACACATCCACATGCGCCCCATATAACTAGTGATGCCAAATATTTAATGCAAACACCATGGCGGCTAACTCTAGATCATGGGTAGGGTAGTTCCTTTTATGCACTTTGAATTGCCTAGAAGTATAAGCTATTACCTTACCATTTTGCATCAACACATAACCCAAACAACCCTGAAAGCATCACAATACACGACAAAACCCTCAAGCCCATCTAGTAGTGACAATGTAGGAGCGGACACAAGTCTATCCTTCAATGTTTAGAAGCTCCTCTAACATTCATCGATCCACACAAACTTAACCTTCTTTTGAGTCAATTTGGTCGTATGGGAAGCAATGGAGGAGAACCCATTCACAAATCTTCTATAGTAACCCAAAGGACCCAAGAATCTCCTAATATTCGATGGGGTCAATGGTTTAGGCCAATTCCTAATCACATCATTTTTCTTAGGATCCACCTTTATATCATCCCCTGACACCACATAACCCAAGAATGCCACCTCTTTCAACCAAAATTCACACTTGGCATATTTAGCATACAATCTCTCCTCCCTCAGCCTTTGCAACACAACCCTCAAATGACCCTTATGCTCCTCCTACTATGTGAGTAGAACAAAATATCAAAGACCATAACAAAGGAATTAGGGTAAGGTCTAAAGACCCTATTCATTAGGTCCATGAAGATGGCTGGTGCATTAGTCAACTCAAACGACATCACAACAAACTTATGATGCCCATATCTAGTCTAGAAGATTATGTTAGGAATATCACACTCCCTCGCCCTCACTTGTTGATACCCAGATCGAAGATCAGTCTTAGAGAAGAAGCTAGCTCCTTGCAGTTGGTTGAAAAAGTCATCAATTCTTGGAAGAGGATATTTATTCTTTATAGTGACCCTATTGAGTTGTCAGTACTCAATACACATTCTAAGTGACCAATCCTTCTTTTTCACAAACAGCACTGGGGCATCCTAAGGGGATTGACTAGATCTAATGAATCCTTTCTCCAAAAAATCTTTCAATTGCTCTTTTCACTCTTTCAACTACATCGAGGCTATACAGTAAGGGGGAATGGAGATAGGTTGAGTATAGGGAAGGAGATTTATGTCAAAATCTATCTCTCTCTCGGGAGGAACAATGGGAAGGTCATTTGGATGGCATCAAGAAACTCATTTACAATCGAAACAGGCTCTATGGAAGGGATTTTGGATTCTCCACATCTTTAATCCTCACAAGATGATACAAACACCCCCTAGAAATCAACTTATAGGCTTTAATGAATGAAAAGAATCTACCGTTGACCACCACATCTTGACTTTCCCACTCAAGGACGGGTTCATTTGGGAAATGAAACTTGACCCTACGGGTCCTATAATCAATAGAAGCATAGAAGGCATGCAACCAATCCATCCCAAGAATGACATCAAAATCAACCATGTCTAATTCAACAAAATCACAAGGCAACAACTTAAAAAAATGCAAATAGGACAACTCCCATAAACTTTGATAGCAACAATAGAGGCACCAAAGGAGTAGACACTTCATATGCCTCATGCAACAACTCAGAGACAACGTAAAACTTTTTAGCAACAAAAGGGGTAATAAAGGAAAGAGTGGCTCCCGGATCAATCAAAGCATATACATCAAGGTCAAAGATTTTCAATATATTGGTAACAACATTAGAGACCTCACCAACCCCTTGCCTCTCATGAAGAGCATAAAATTGATTGCCCCTCGGGGCACTTCCTTAAAGACCACTTCTTCCTAATGGAACCGCATTAGCACCCTGGATCTTGCCACGGTTTCTTTGACAATCTACCTTCTAGTGACCAAGCTCCCCACATTCATAGCATGTATCAGAACCCTTCAAACATGGGCCTCCATGATTTCTCCCATATTTAGGTCACACATCAATATGAGCCATCCCACCAACACCTTGAGGCCTAGGGAAGTCATCGGCAAACCCCCTATTAGTAGCATGATAAGGCCCTTGGCCATGATGAAATTTAGCACCCTTTTAGGATTTACCCTCTAATCGGGTCCTCATGCCCCCTTCTCTTCCTCAATTTCTCCTCTTCCATTTGCTCATCATAGGTCATCAACTGAGACAAGTTCATATCACTAATTAGCATGGTGGACTGGCATTCTTTACTTACCAAGTCGGAGACCCCCGTCACGAACTTATTCATCCTAGATCTAGGATCGGCCACCAAATGAGGAGAATGCTTTGAAAGTTGATTAAACTTGAGGGCATACTCCCTTACACTCATATCACCTTGTCTCAAGTTCATAAACTCCACCAAATTTGCCTCCCTAAGCTCAATTGGGAAAAACTGATTAAGAAAGGCAAATTTGAACTCTTCTCAAAGCACCACATCACCAACCCCCTTCTCACCATTCTGATGATTATATCATATTTGGACTACCCCTTTGAGTTGGTATGCCACCAACTCCGCCTTCTCATTTGGCCTAACACACATGATATTCAAGATTTTGTAGACCTCATCAATGAACTCTTGTGGATCTTCATCAACCTTTGACCCATAGAAGACCGTAGGATTCATCCTCATAAAGTCTCTTACACTAGCTCACGGGGTAGTAACATGAGGGGCTTGGGCTCCTTGATTGACTTGGTTGGCCACCACTTGGGCAAGCATAGTGAGAGTATCCCGGAGCTAGCCTTTTGTAGGTTGCTCCTCGGGAGTTTGAGCTCGTCTTCCTCTAGTGTTTTGCATGATCTAGGATAGCAAAGAATAATTGTTAGGGGGGAAAACTCAATACAACTCTATAGCACGATGTAGAATGCGAAGAAGGGAAACCTTTCCTAAACGTCTCATAACCTCCTATTCATAGTCATGGTGCGCTTCACAACCATGAATAGGACTTTAATCGACGTGGTGTGTTGGACTTTGAGGATCTATTAACCTAGTGCTCTGATATCAAGCTTGTCACAGCCCAAGCCTAGGGCCTAAACATGACACGATGAATAAGGAACCCGAAGGAACCCCAAACAAGCCTTTTAACTTGTCATTACACATCGTTGATCGTGGAAGCATATAAAAACATTAAAGAGAAAGAATAGGGGCAAAGAGGCTAATGGAAAAGCTTGCAAAATATCATAGTCAAGAAACAAGAGTCAAACTCGTATCATAGATACATAACATGTCCAACAACTACCTCTACTACATAGATAAGAGCGGGTGCCAAGACAAAGCAACCGGGCTCACCCTAATAGTCAAAATAGACAATAAAGAAGAATGTCTCAATACATAATAGGAGAAATATAGCCTAAGTTCCCCGAAGTGTAAGACTCACCAACTAGCTTGAATAGCACCGAACTAGCCACGTGGAGGAGCATGGTGATCATCTTGGGCAGTAGGCATAAGGTATGTGTTAGTATGTTTGAATGTACTAAGTATGTAGTATTCAATACAACAATAGATAGCAATCATAATCAAAATGCATAATATTAAGCAATAGGCACAATATACAATATGACATGTATGATCAATGCTTAAGTAACTCATGCTCATATAGAATATCATAGTGTAGAAGAGACTAAGCTAGCTATTCAAGGTACAAATCACTTGGTAGTTATGTGGTATAAACCCCTCACATGGTTGATGATAATCACACCTTATCAATATGGTGGCAAAGTACAAACCCCCAAACATGGTTACCCAGGCTCTTGTCCCCCCGGATCGGGTATGATCTAATGCAACACTTTATATAGAGTATATCATATACATAAGCTCATTTCATCATCATATAGTTATTCATATCATATCTCATGCCTTGGACCTTTAACTCCTCAAAAAAACACATCCAGACATATTATCAAACACTTAGAGGGTATGAAGTGGTAGTATAAAACCATGCAAATTAGAGATGAAATCATGCAATAAAATCCATTATAAAACTATCAATCAACACCTTGCAACAACGTCAAGACATATATATCAAAACCCCTCATCAAATCTTAAAATAGATCCAATATTTATTGCTCAAAACATAGAAAAATAGTCATAAATTTACATAGCTTTAACATAGTGTGCAGTGAATTTATAATAATCAAGACCCTTTTGTAAATTAACTTTAAATTATGCAATTTGAGTAAAAGAAGTCTTGGGTATAATGGATGAAAGGAACCCATGAAAAAAACCACATACCTTAGCTTAGAGATGAACTTGGTGAAGATTGGAGATGGAGGCTTGAAGCTTGGAGAACCTTGAAGAAGAATCTTATCTTGGGATGAGGGTTTTGGGCTTGAATTTGGGGGTGAAAATATGGTTGTGTGTTTTGAGTGAGTATTGGGGAATGTTTAGGATGATATGAGGGTAAAATAAGGCTAAGTATAGGTAAAGACACATTTGGCAACACTTAGGTCCAAGAACCCAAAGCCTTGGACTGAGATATAAATCACTGGCAGCGAAATACACAGGTCCGCGACGTGGACCTATTACAGAGGCCAAATTAATACATGTCCACGATAGTTGCATGTTGCGGTGCTGTCACGGACTGTATCTGGAAATTGAAAATTTGAAATTGTGATTCGATTACTCTAAAATCAAGGTTAGACCTGTTCCCCCTAATTTTGATCCCCTAAACAAGATTATGAAGTTGGATTTTTGAAATAGCAAGCGAATTTTGAGATATATGGAATTTAAAATTATAGGCTTTCCGAGGCACATTTTTGGGCACTTTTTAGGGTCATTTTAGAGGTCGAATTTGCACCTTATAAAAACCCTCCAGACAGGACCACGGGACCCTGATTACAGGTCATGATCCATTCCATGGGTCGTGAAAAGAGTGTCTCCTCTAGTAACATTTTGAATGCTTAGAGATTTTCTTTGAATGCTTATGACTCGTCAATCTATATACGAGCCATATGATATCTCGTACTCCTAATTTCAGAAATTAATATTCTTACCAAGTCTGACCATTATTCTATGAACATATTATGGCTTGTGGGACCATCTATGGCCTGTAGTCCTCTTCATAATCCCATTTATAGTTAAAATTTTCGAAATTCCATTCCTTTAGCACTTTTACACCTTACAACTTGTAGAACCTTACACTATGACAAAAAAAAGGTAGTGAAAACCTGATGTGTTGCCAACATATGATACTTTTGATGCTTTAAACTTAGAATTTTGTGTGTTCTTGATGCTATGTTAGTAGGTTTGATGATTTTTTTTGCTGATTTTGCTGGATTTTTGGATTTGGGATGTTTTTGTGCCAAGTTGTGTAGATTGCATGTTTTTGAGGTTAGATAAGGCCTTCTAAGGGTTGTGGTTCATTCCAGGAGCCATAGACGAGTTTCTTGGGTCAGATCCAATGAAAGGACAATTCTCCAAAGTTAAGTTACGTGTTACTGAATGAGTCATAGACCACTTGATGTACCGTACATGAGTTCTTGCCTTGAGGATCAGAGATTTTGCATATGTGCTGAAGAGACACCCGATGAAATCTCTTATAGGTCGTAAGTAAGAAGACTATTTGTAGGAAGGGTTCATGTATTGAAGACCGATTTTGAGCAGTACAGTCTATGAAGCCTAGTCATAGGCCATGATTCCATCTACGACCCATAACTATGTTCGTCAAAGTTCCCGATTTCAATTTTCCTATTTCATTTAGGATTAAGTTTCCTTTTACTATAAATAGGTTTTTAGGTTTTTTTAGATAGAGAGAGCAGTTAGAACATCCAAAACTTGATACTTGAGATTAATATCTTGTTCTTGGAGATTTCTTATGAATTACTTGTGACATTATGTTTGCAATATAATCTTGTGATTTTCATTAAGAATTTGGATTTCGTGTTCATCAATTCATCATTGTAAATATTTAATTATGCAAATTCATAATATGATTATTTCATCTACAATGAACACAAGATGCTAAATCCATAACTAGGATTGTGGGAACCATGAAAAACTAACAAAGTAAAAATTGGATAATTCGTAATCCTTGGAAAGTGTATATGTATGTAGTATTTATCTCTTCATTTTGAATGTTTTTTAATGGTTGCAAACATTAGAACTCACCTAATTCTTACTTACTAGATCAAATGTATAATGAATGGGAAAAGAGGTAAAATAACAGGATTCAAAGTGATTACACTCATCTAATCAACCTGAACGGATCAAGGGATGGTTGTACAGGGACAAGGCAAGGGTTAGTAACACGACACCCATAAATAGATCAAGTCACATGGTGAAATTTGCCTAGTGCTTGGATCAAAGGGCTAGGTGAATATAACTTATCAGTTTTGCATACTACACGTTTGAAAAGGTTACAATTATTTAGGTATACTGAGTTAGGAATTCATGGGGAACATAATACCCTAGTTACCAACACTTGCACTTGACTATTTGATATTAGTTTAGGTTTACTTATTACTTTTCATGAAACCCCCCCCCCCCTCTCTCTTTGGGAAATAGGCCAACTAATCCATCCTAATTTCTTTTAATTATTCCAAGTCTAGACCTTATTCCTCATGAAATTGGCTCGAACCATTGTTAGATTCTATATTTGAACAATGACCATTTATACCTTGATTGAGAGGTATAGTTTGGGTGTGATCAAAACCCCTAATGTTTATGATGATAATGTTCAGGTAGGAATGTCTACCCACACTATGTTGAAAAATAAAGTAGATAGACTGTTCTTATGACATGATGTTATTATGAAAGATTATGATGACTACTCTAGGAACTATATTGAAAGCTATATATATGCATGATTTACATATTCCGTGAGATATGACTTAGTACCGAGAGAGCTTTGGTAGATTCCATAGTCCTATAACTATGTGCCACCACAGAAATGATATTTATGTTTTTATGCCTTAAAGGTGTTTTGATGGATCTATTTAGCTTTAATAATGAACACTCACCATGCTAGGATAGAGCCTATAACGTGAGGATCGAATCTACCTTGGGAAAGTAGACTCCTCTTTGGTTGATATAGAAGGAACATCAAAGTTCCATGTAAGTCCACATGGTAAGTTATGGTCATTTTCCCACATATGTATGTTAAGGTTATGAAAGTGTTTTACGATGCTTCTTCTCATGATTTTTAATTTGCATTACTCATGCATATTGTTTCCTTATCTTATTGCTTATGATTATGCATATTTATATTATTGTGATGTCCGTTGATTCATGGCGTACCAACATACTTTATGCGTTTCGTGTACAAATGCATACTTCTTTACCTACATGAACTAACCATATAGGGACGGATGATGAGGCAACTATTCCATATCGTGGCTAGATCTGGATTCCAAGCTTAAAGATTTATTAGTGAATTCCTATGCTTCGGGAACAAGCCCATTTATGATGTTCACTTTATGTTGATACTTTATCATTTTCTTATGATGTATGTCTTGAGGGTGAACTAGTAAGCTATGTTTTAGACCCTGCCAAGCTTTGTGATGTAGAGGCATATTTTGAACATTTATGGATTGATGTATTTTCCTTTAAGGGAAACTATGACATTCTTTTGTTTATATACTTCTACTTGCTTAATCTCTTGTGTATGCTTATTTTACCTTATGACTTCTTATTAGGATATGATCACGAGGCTTGGATGGGATGCCTTCGAGTGTCACATTCTCCGTGTCACGACTAGACCCTAGGTCCGGGTCGTGATAACTTAAGCCAAATATTAGGGACCTGGTGAAGGGGTCCCTCCAAGAGACACACAATCGCTCGTGGTATGCACCACAAGCCATGGTGGACAGACCCTCTAGGCATCTCCAAGGGATAAGGGAAACAAGGCCATTCAAGGACAAGGTCACCCCCACGTGTACTTCATGGTCCGTGTAGTTCTTCACAGGCCATGGAGTGCTCCTTGGAGAGCATCCTTCACCAAAACAATCTTCCAAAACCTATTTTCACATAATGTTGAGGCCTTATGAGGTCGGGTCCTTACATCATCTTTCCCTTGGGATCATTTGTCCTTGAATGAGATAGAACATGGCTTGAATAGATCAAAATGAAAATGAAACTATCCAACATAAATGCACATTGTGAATTCAATCATTTAGAACCTTTGAAATCATCAAATTCATGTTAAAGCATCATCCAAATCAATTTCATGAACATGTATGCATGTCATGACATGAAGTCATAGAAATGAAGGAATTCAGGCCATTTAAGTATTAAGAACCTAGTACCTTAGGCTTTAACAGATTAGGATAGATGAGGGTATCACTTCATCATATCTAATTCTACTTCCCAAGTAGTACTTTTAACATGTTGGTTCCTCCAAAGTACTTTAAACGATGCAATTTCCTTGTTATGAAGCCTCTTGACTTGCGTAACTAAGATCTCAACCGGAACCTCTTCATAGGTCAAGTTCTCCTCAACATCCAACACCTTCCAAAGGCATAATCAAACTTGCATCACCAAATAACTTCCTCAACATGTACACATGGAACACTGGGTGAATGGAAGTCATATCTGAAGGCAAATCCATTCTATAAGCCACATTGCAAATTCGTTCAACAATCTTATAACGGCCTACATACGAGGAACTTAACTTACCCTTTTTACCAAAACACTTCACACCCTTCACGGGTGAAACCTTCACATACATCTACTCACCAATTGGATCTCAAGGTCTCTTTTTCTAATAACTGAATAGGACATTTGATGACTTTAAGCCATTTTCAACCTTTCCCGAATCAAACTTCACCTTCTCCATAGCCTCTAACACCAAATTTGGGTCAATCAATGTCATCATATCTATTTCAAATAATCCTACTAGGGATCTGCATCTCCTATCGTATAAGGCTGAAATGGTGCCATACGATGCTAGCATGATAACTGTTGTTGTAAGCAAACTTAATAAGTGGTACATGATAGTCCCAATTACCCTTGAACTCTAGCACACAAGCCCTCAACATGTCTTCCAAAATTTGAATTGTCCTCTGAACTTGTCCATCGGTTTGAGGATGAAAAGTGGTACTTAACTTTACCTTTGTACCAAGCCCTTTTTGAAAACATCTCCAAAAGTGAGAAGTGAATTCGGTACCACAATCTGATATAATAGACAAGGGCACACCATGCAATCCAACCAACTCCCGAATATATAACTTGGCATAATCCTCGGCATTGAAAATAGGCTTGACTGGTAGAAAATGAGCTGACTTGGTCATCCTATCCACAGTAACCCAAATAGAGTTGTATTACTTCCTAGTACAAGGCAAACCTATCACAAAACCTATATTCACATCTTCCCACTTTCAAGTAAGAATCTCAATATTTTCGATCAAACATCGGGCCTTTGATGTTCTACCTTCACTTGTTCATAGTTAGGGCATTCGAATACGAACTTGGCTATGCCTTTCTTCATGCCATTCCACCAATACACTTCTTTCAAGTCCCGATACCTCTTGGTGGATCGCTGATGTGTAGAATAGGGAAAGTTATGTTCTTATATCAAGATCACCTCCCTTAGGCCGTCGACATTAGGAATACAACCAGTCTTGGTACCAAAGCACACCATCTCCCCCTTGGGAGAAAACCTCTATCTTCTTTTCGGTAACTAACTTCTTCAATTCAACCAATGATGGGTCTCGGTCTTTTTTTGCTTTGACATCAATAAACATAGATGATTTATCCGCATTTTGAATATCAATACCACCATTATCCAAATCAGCCAACCTAATACCCGATCTACCCGAACGGTGAACATCCTTCACCAACTCTTTCTTGGTCAATCAACATTAACCACACTACCTATAGATAGTCTACAAAGGGCTTCAACTTAACATTTGCCTTGCCTGGATGATATTACACACTCATGTCATACTCTTTGATAAGTTCCAACCATCTTCTTTGTCTCGAGTTCAGATCTCTCTAGATGAACACATATTGTAAACTCTTGTGATCTGTGA
>JAOTQR010149622.1:0-19383 GCA_025774065.1 Solanum ossicruentum
CCCTCTTAAGCATTTAGACTCACATATCGCCCATTAACACGAGATTCAAGCACTTTCAAGAATTGATGCTAATTTGAAAAAATGATAACATGATTTATTTACATAGCATTAGTACATATAATATATGGGGTGTTACAGTAAACAAACCAAGAGAGCCCATTTTGAAAGAAAGTTCCAAAGTCTCAAAGATAAAGATGATGTTATGTGCCCAACATATGGTAAGGTTCATAGAGGCCCATGTTTGAGGGATACCAATGCTTGTTTCTGTTGTGGTGAAGAGTGACACAAGAAAAAGGATCTTCATGGTAAGCAAGGCAAGGGTGATGATGTTCATCCTCAAGGTGGTGCGGTTCTATGCTCTTCAAAGAAGGCAATGAGGAGATGAGGTGCTCAATGATGCTACCAGTAAGTTAGAGGGTTTCCTTGATCTTATTATGCATGCTTTGATGGTTCCAGGAGTCACTATTTCATTTATTATTCCTTTGTTTCTAGTAAGATTTGGTTATGTGGTTCTATTGGTGCTAGAAAGGCTTATAAGGGTTACCCATGTTCTTATTCCATAGAGTCTTGTCTTGTGATCTTTGTTGAACATGGTTTGATAGGTTGGAGGTCCTGTGATGGTTTGGCTACTTGCATAGTATGCTTCTAATTACTGTAGAACCCGTAAGATTGTAATATGATGGTTAAGGATGGTCGATCTAATCAATCAACCACAATGCGCTAGTCACTTCTCTAAGATTGATCTTTTGTTTGGGTTTTGTCCCCAAGTGAGGATGAGGGTAGGTGATATCCCTAAGCATCTTTTCGGATTAAAAGAGGGCATTATGGGTATTGATGGAGTTGGTTGGTTGTCTTATGCACCGACTATGTATATGGGTTTCATGAATATGGTCTTAAAACCCTACTTTGATGTGTTTGAGGTGGCTTCTTATGGTGGAGCATTGATTTATTTAGTGCTTGTGAATTCTTTCGGGGTTAGTGTTGCAAGTCTTGGGAGATGAGAGGTTGTTTGCTAAATATGATAGGTGTGAGTTAAGGATAATAAGAAGGTAGTTAGAACTATTTTAGAATTATGATATAAGTGTGCATTAGTTCCCTGGTGAGACTAATGTTGTGGTCGATCCTCTAAGTGGGGTGCCTATGGGTAGCATAGCATATGTTGATAAAGGTAGCAAGAGGTGAAAACTTATGTTTGAAGAGGTTGACTGTGGAAGTATAGCATTCATGATAGTTCCAAATCTTCTTTGGTTGAGGGGTCTAGTTTAAGGAAGGCCTTGAGTCCGCCTTATTAGAGTTGGAGATTTTGGGTGAAAGATGGTAGAGTGGAGGTTGTCTCCCAAGGGGCAGATAGTGGTTTATGGTTCCAAGTGGATTATGTGTGTTTAAGGTTGATGATTAGGTTAAAGTTTGTAGTTCCTTATAGGGTTTGGAGGAGAAATTGGTAAGGTTTCATAAGGATTGGAATTACCTAAGGATATGTATTTGGTTTGTCTAGTTCTTCATGCTTCTAGGTTGAGGGATGTGTTGGTAACTCTAGTGCTATAGAAATCTTTGAGGTTGTGGGTGTTGTGGAGGATAAGTTGTCTTAGGAAAGGGTCTCGATGGAGGTATTGGATGAAAGGGTGGAAGAGTTGATTAATAAGAATGTGGTGTTCGTCAAGGCCCTATGGAGGATTCGTCAAGTCGAAAGTGTCTCACAAAGAGCCAGAGCGAGTATGAAGAAGCAATATTCCTACCTCTTTCATCCTATTTAACCTTATGATAACACGTCAAGTCCTTTTTATGATTCAAATTTTATATTTCATCCCCTATGTCATTTGCATGCATTTATGTTTATGTGGATAAGTTCACGATGATTTTAACACTTATGTTGAGATTTTAAAATGGTGTTCAAATGTGTCGATGCATACATGTTGGGAGATGATTTCTTCATGATTAGAATTCTCATGTATGTTTCTTTGACATTCGAGGATGAATGTTCCCAAGAGGGAGATATTGAAACGACCCCAAGAACTGCCCGAAAATGTGCCTCGGAATTGCATAGAATCGTAATTCCTATATATCTCAAAATTCATCCATTATTTCAAAAATCCGACTTCATATTCTTTTTCAAGGGGAAAAATTGGGTGGGTAAAGGGTCTAACCTTATTTCAGAGTGAATGATTCAGAATTTCAAATTTCAAAGTGTCAAATTCCAGTGGCCTCTGCCCGTTGCTGGCGCAACGCGCTAGGGAGTTCTTTTCTAGCCAGCTTTCTATCTCGGTCCAAGACTTTTAGGTCTTGGGCCTAAGCCTTGCCACACATAAAAATACCTATACTTAGTCATATTTCACTTTCATACATACAAGAAATTCCCCAAAACCTATCAAACACTTAGACCATTATTTCACTCAAAATCAAGTGTCCAAATCTCTTCCGGATCTTAAGGAATTCATCCAAGCTTCAAGTCTCCAATCAATCTTCATCAAGAAATTCTCAAAAGTCAAGGTATGTGGGTTTTAACCATTAGGGCCTTTTACCCATGGTGCTCATGCTTCCTTTTTACATAAATTGAATGATTCTAAGTTGATTAACTTGTGGGTCTTACTTATAATGAATTTGAATGCAAACTATGTTGGTTTTTTGTGAAAGTATGACTATTTTACCATGTTTTAAGCTATTAATCTTAGATCTATCTTGAGATTTAATGAAGGGTTTTGATATATATTTCTTGATGTTAATACTAAGTGTTGGTGGGTGGTTTTACCTTGAGTTTTCTTGGGTGATTTCACTTTTGAATTGCATGGTTTTATACTAGTATTACACATCCACCAAGTGTTTTATAAAATGAATGGATTATGCATCTAAAGTTGTTGAAGGTCTAAATCATTTTATATGAGTTGAATGACTTTGTGATGATGAAAGTATGGTATTCAGGTGTTGATTTCACGGAAAGCATCTATAGTTATGGAAATCAACCGAATTTAGGGGTTGGTACCTCATTAAATCAAATTGAGAGGTCAGTATCTCATTAATCAAATTAAGTGGTTAGTACCTCAGTAATCGAATTGAGGAGTTGGTACCTCATTTACCAAATTGAAGGGTTGGTATTTATTAACTGAATTGAGGGGTTGGTACATTATTACCCCAAATTGAGGGGTTGGTACCTTATTAACAAAATTGAGGGGTTGGTATTTCGATTACCTAGATGGTGGTGGTATATTCGATAACCAAGTTGAGCATTTTGTACCTTAAGCACCTAGAATGGGAGATCGTAAACCCATTAGCCGAATGATGGTCTCTTCTACACATGTAATATATTCTATAAAAGCTTGAATTTATTTCAAGTATTATTTATACATGTCGTATTGTTAGTGTGCTATTCATTGCTTATGATTATGCATTTTATCTATGATGCCTATCTCTTGTTGCATTGCATCCTACATACTTTATACAGTCAAATGTACTAATGTATACTCTATGCATACATGCTATTACCATGTAGGAACCGAAGCTCCATTTAGTCATCATCCTCCTCCACGTGGCTAGTAGAAATTCCCTCAAGTTAGTTGGTGAGTCATCTATTCTTGGGAGAATGTCTATGTTCTTATGTTATGCATTATGACTCTCTTTCTGTATTGTATATTTTGACTACGAGAGTGAGCTCGGTTGCTTGTCTTGGCCCCCGCTAAGTTCTATGTTTAGTAGTGTTGTTGGACAAGTTATGTATTATGCTTGAGATTTGACTAATTTATCTTATTCAAGTGTTTAACTCTTTCTGTTAGTCCCAATTTCCCTTTTTTACATTTCTTATGTTATTCTATTTTGCTTTCACAACCATGGATGTGTATATGATATGCTAGAAGGATTGTTTAGGGTTCCTTCGGCTTCCCTATTCGGCATGTCGCATCTAGGCCCATTTTGGGTCGTGACAATACTAGTTTAAAATCATGCAATTCATGAGTGGAATATGATGAGAAAATTTAATGTAAATCTACCCACCAACACATAGTAAAACCCCCATGTAGGTTACTGTGAAATCCATCATCAAATCTCATAATAGATCATAGTTTCATAACTCAAAACTTGCATAGTCTCAATAGATATAATCAAATCATGGTATAATCTTGAAATAAAAGTTAAATCAATATTTCATAAAACCCCAGCATAATTCAAGCTCATAATTCATAATAAAAGATACCCATAGGTAACACAACTTGAAAACATGCAATTTTCATAAAAAGGAAGATTAGGCTCCATGTGTGAAAGGACCCAATGGATGAAACCCACATACATCAAAATTCGGTTTTCTTGAGATGAGCTTGAAGAGACTTAGATCTTGATGAAAATCATTGAGTTCCAAAGTTAAGCTTGAAATCCTTGAAATTAGAGTGAGACATTTGGTAAGTATTTGAGAGGTTTTTGTGAGGGTTTTGAGTGATATAGATTTGAAAAATGACTAAGTATGTGTGTTTTCACACATAAGTGGGCATGGGTCTATGACCCCAATTCCCTTGGCCTAGATAGAAAACCAAGGAAAAACTTACATTGCTTCACATCCTTGGTTTGACGTGAACCTATCGCGCAAGCCATTTTTGTCTACTCTGCACCCCTGGCGCATCGCAGCGGGGTCATAGATGCTCTTTGAAAATTGTAAATTAACAAGATTTATTTTCCACTATGGGTCATTTAAAATTTGGGTTATACCTATTTTTCACTCAATTTTCCCCCCTGATCGAGAATATGAATTCAAACTTTTGATTTCATGCATGGATTTTGAGATATATGAAAATGAAAATTATGGGCATTTTCGAAGAATAATTTTTGGGTAAAAAATGGGTGAGATGGCATTGATTAGCCTGGATTTGTGATAGAAGCCATGGAAAAGGTGAAGTTGATTGGGAAAAGGTTACAGATTCTCATAGTCGTTAAAAGTCTTATTCAAATGTTAGAAAGAGGGATCTTGAATTTCATGTCAGTAATTGTATGTATGTGAAGCTTTCTCCTATGAAGGGCATAATGTGTTTCAGTAAAAAGGACAAGTTAAGTCCCTAGTATGTAGGCTCTTATGAGATAGTTGAGCAAATTGGCAAGGTGGCCTATAGATTGGATTTGCCTTTGGAGATAAGTTCTATTCATCCGATTTTCCATGCATCAATTTAAAGAATGTTGATGGGTGATCCTAGTTCAATTGTGCCCTTGAAGGTGTTGAGTTGAAGAGAACTTATCCTATGAAGAGGTTTCGGTTGAAATTATAGATAGGCTAGTAAAACGCCTTCGCAGCAAGGATGTGACTTTGGTTAAAGTGCTTTAGAGTAAAAAATATATAGAGAGTACTACATGGGAGGCGGAGATAGACATGAAAAGGCAATATCCACATCATTTCCAATCAACTCAAGCTAAGATATTAGGTTCTTCCTATTCTAAATGCTCCTAATTCTTTCACTCTTATGTTTCAAGACATGACATGCGTACATGTTCATGAAAATGGCTTAAAGGATTTTTTGACATGAGTTTTGATGATTTTATGATTTTCAAGAAATGTGTTATGCATTGTGTTGCCATGTTAAAATGCTTCATTTTCAAGTCAAGCCTTCCAAGCATACTTGTTTCTCATTTGAGGATGAATGTTGCCAAGAGGGAGATGATGAACGGACCCAGATCTTATCAGACCTTATTGATGTTTAAATCAATTTTCAGAGGTTTGTGACCCATGGGGTGCTTGTTTATGGCTTTGTGTGGCTTAAGGAGGAGTTTTAGGCTTGGTAGCCCACTATGACAACTCCCACGAGCCGTGGTCCTCACCTTCGTTGTGGGAGGGGTTCTTGATATGATCCCCAGCCTTCAAATCAAGAAATTGGCTAAGGCAGCCACCAAGAGACCCTGTACAGGTCGTGCACCATGAGTCATGGTAGGGTCTCTGCAACCTACCACGAGCCGTGGTGGGGTGTTTTGTGAAGCCCTTTCCCCAACATATGAGTCTAAGTATAAAATTACCATCTCAAAACTTGGGTCATTTGAATGGACCATTGTACGATTAGTGTGCCTTTGTATGAACTATGAAGCCTTTAGTGGAAACGTCCTTTGTTTGGAATTTTTCTAAGAGTCTCAAGACTCCTATTATGGACCCTTGTATGGTCCGTGGTCCTGTGTATGGTTCGTGGTGCTCTACCATAATATCCCTGAACACATTTTAGTTTTTGCTTCATTAATTACTTTCTCATAACTTTGGTGACTTTTAAGGATCATTTATGACTTTCTAACAAATCCTAAACCCTTGAAAAGTCTTATGCCCCTTCATCGAATTCAAATTCATTCATACACTTAGAACTCTAGAAATTTCTCTCTTTTAAGAACTCCTCTCAAGTGTGACATTGAAGATTCAACTTGGAAATTCAAGGAGGGCCTTCTTCTCAAATCAATTTTTTGTTATTTGTTCTAGATATCTAAGGTATGTGGGATTGATTCATGATTCCTTTAAATTATGAATACCCCTAACACTTCTTACTTCTTAAATTATGAATTTCAAGCTTATTTTAAATATGAGTCTTTAAATAAATATTGATTTGATTAAATTGAGATATGTGTTGCATTTAATTGATGTGTTTAAAGTTATTTAACACCTATTATGTTGAATTGCATTGATAATATGAAGGTTTGTATATGTATAACCCTTTAAATTTTCAATCTAAGCATAGGTAATTTTAAGTATGCTTTAATTGATGATCTCTTCATGGATTTCCTATGAACTTATCATATTATGATGATTTGATGATAAACTCCTAGTGTCCATGATATTAATTCATCCTTATGGCATATGTATGCATCAACATTGATTTTCATGAGATTTATGATGTGAGCTAAGACTCAATTATGTTTATGACTATGTTTACAAGTGCAGTATGGGTATGACAAGAATATGATCTTATAATATCTATGATATGGCACTTTGATAAATTATGGGTTTGTACACCACTACATACAAGAACGAAGGAGCTATTCCTATATATCAAAGTATGACATGAATTATGATTTGTCTTTTTAGCCCAAGTATGCATGATTATGAAGTGTGTTTGGCTTTTAAGCTTAGGTATCCATTGTTATGTTTTGAAAAAACTTTTGCCTCTTTTTCAACACATATATGTATATGTATTATCATGGGATGCTGACTTAGTATCGAGTGGAATTGTGTGAGAGGGGCTATCCCCCAGGGCCCTTATATAAATCCTCAAGTCCCATAACTATGTGGCAAACATAAGTTCACGTTTATGCCTCTTTTTAGGTGTGATTATGTTAATGATCTTCCTTTGGCAAGTAGGTCGCCTCTTTATCCATGATGGGGAAGACGATGGAGTTCGAAGTTATAGCTCACTTGGTCTCTTGTCGGTTGAGGTCCTATACCCTCTATGTATAAAGTATTTCGGCATTCATGTATCATGGATCTCATGGAATACTGATATACTATTCTTTGTTATATACTTCTTTCTATATATGTGCCCTTGTCATCGAACATTGGTTGTAGGTTAATATGTTCACACCATTACATGCCAACATACTTAGTACATTCAAACTTACTACCTAATACTCTTTGCCTACATGATCTAACCATGTAGGGACTAGAGACTATCATCTTCCACCTCTTGACGGCTATCATTAGTGACAAAGATTTGCTTGTGGTGATTCCTATCATCTAAGGACAAACCATCTTCTATCTACCTCTTATGTTATGATGCTTTATGTCTTTACTTTTAGGGTGAGCATGGGACATGTCTTGAACGTCGTCCTAATCTATGACTTAGACGCATAATTGGACATCATGTAAACTTTATGTAGGGACTTGAGATATGTTATACTAATTGCTTATGGAGACAATGATTATGTCTATTTCTTGATATTGATGTTATGGTGATATGTTCATGATGAGATGTAGAAATATGGAAAAGTCTTAAGTCCCTTCTATCCCCATACCTTGAGTCACACTTATCTTCCCCTTAGTTCTTATGTGATATATGCTATGTGAATTCATATAAATCTCAATACTTATGACATCCCCATAGTTTAAGTCATACTTACGAGTTCCTAAGAACTATGTGTTTATTGTTTAATCATGCGCTTTAGAATCGATGAAGTGTATATGGATGCTATGAGGCTTGTTTGGGGACCTTGAGGTTCTATTCGCCATGTGACTCCTAGCCCCTATGCTTGAATTGTGAGATATCTCATGAATAATTATGGCACACTTTACAACCATAAACAAGACGCTACTGGACATGGTATGTTCGACCCTGAGGAGCCTTTCAAAACCTGGGCCTCTAATACCAAGTATGTCTGGATCCAAGTCTAGGGTCTTGTCATAACATGGTGAATGAGGAACCCAAAGACACCTCACTCAAGCTTTCTTAGCATTCATCAAACATTTCTCAGGTATTGAACATAAATAAAAATGACATATAAATAGGAGAAATTGGACTAAGGGAGATTATTCATAAAATAAGGATCAAATATAAACCTTTATATAGTGTCCATCAATACATCTAGCTTAGACTTGTAAGGGGCTAAGACATGTTCCTACCTCACCCTCAATTAAGAATTGCAAAAGAAAATAGAATGAAATAGTAAAAGTGCCTCAATACATCAAACTGTAAAGGGAATATGATATTGTCCACGAAATAGAGAACTCACCAAAACTACTCTTGAACAATCCAATGCTAGCCACGTGGAGGAGAAGCACTGGTACATGGTGATATAATGTCAGCAAAAGTATGTGTTAGTACTTTGAATGTACTAAGTATGGGAGATGGAATGCAACTAGAAAATCATAATATCATAATAGGCAATATGCAAATAACAAGGAATAAAGCTCAAGATGATGAATGATCAATGTATCATTTAAAACATATGTTGAACAAGATAAATATCTTAAGTCGTCATATACATATCTATATGGAAAGAAATCGTAATTTATATCTAAGACCATGCAAGCTACTATATGGAGTCCATCATAACCCCCCTACATTTGCCTAGGTAGACTTCTTAATAGGTAGAACTCCATCAACTTATGCATGCAGATCTTTAGTTTTAACTTTTGCTACTCTAGATCCACTAGCATTAGCATATAATGGCTCCTATAGTGGGATATAATTAATGAGACAGGAGGTTGAAACTAAGGTTTCCATATCGAACCCCACCTTAAACTGTATTTGGTGCTAAGTCAAGTCCCACAAAGTACTTTAAAGCATAATCATATGCATACAGATTCTTAAGCTTTAAAACATAACATCATCATCATATTAGGAGTGACTCATTAAAATCTTATAATCAATTGAAGTGAGAATTGCCCTTATCACCATCTTTAAGAACATCATAAAAAAAATGCTACATGAATACTTTGCAACTTTCATGAATTTTCATAAACATCTATTGAAGGCCCTTATCTTTCATCATAGTATTATTAAGGAACACATTTAAAACTTGGTAGGCAATATATTTAAGCTTTAAATCATGAAATTCAAGAGGATAAAATATAAACATAGTAAAACTCATTAGTTTAAAACATTCTCAAAGCAACCCACTATAAGCATTCAAAACCCTAGGTAGTGAAATATGAAAATCACCTTGCAAATATTCAACTTCATAGAACTTCATAGTATTGTATCTATATAACTTATACAATTGAAAATACATCATACTATCATCATTTAAAGGGATTTCATGCAAGTCATAAAAGTTTCATAACTTTAAAGCTAAGTAAAATAAGGAACATAATTGAGCTTTGTGGGTGAAAGGAACTAACAAATCAAAATTCACATACCTTGATTGAAACTTAGGAGTGAAGCTTGAGATTTAACAAAGAAGACATTGAAATCTTATCTTGCCTTTTTACGCCTTGAGAAGAGGAATTGCCTTATGAGAATTTAGGTAGAATTAGAGTGGAGAGTGAATAAGAGTGTATTGGGAAGAAATAGGTCTTATATGGGAGGGAATAAGCTTAAAATGATGTACGAGGCTAATCTATGACTCATAGAGTCTTTCACAGGACATAGACCCCTTTTTAATACATCTTCCCCAAACTTTAAAAGTTTACCAAGTCTTTGTCCTTTCTATGTGGCTTGTCTACGACTTGTAATACCAACCACAAGCTATAGACATGATCGTACTTACAGCACTAGTCCTAAATCCTTCACCAGTTTCTAGATTCTAACCTTCTAGCGTATGAAGCTTTACATAATATTTGTGCTTCTATTAAGAGCAAAACAAGAAGCAAAAATATCTCAATTGCTAATATTGCTCAAACTTTGTACATTTTTGTGAAGGATATCTTCGATTCATTTTTAGTATCCCCGAAAGAAATGATGTTCACTTAACATTATCTTGTCTCCCTAACACAATCCTTCTTGAATCATACGATGATCTAAATTTGGGAGAATGCTTGCGATATTTGTACCTTAAGATATCAAACTATGGAAGCTCTATTAGATCATATTCAGATGTCCAACTTTTCCTGTGAAGTGTGTTCCTCAATTGTGGCTATGGATCAACATAACAACCATCTAAAGGATCTTAGACGAAAAGCTTGGCTTGCACCTTCTATATTTGTCACAACCAAGCCTAGGTCCTAGATGTGACACGACAAATGGGAACCCGAAAGGACCCAAACAAGCATCTTAGCATATCAATCACATATCCTTGATAGCGGAAGAAAAGTAAACAACAACAAGAGATATATAAAATGGGAAGTGGGACTAAGGGAATATTGAATATAAATAAAGCATAAGAGTGAAGCTGATAACACAATAACATCACAATATCTAACATACACCTCTAACTTGGAATGGAGCGGCTGGGCTCACCCTCATAAAGTCAAATGTTCAAAATAAATAAGTATTAGAAATAGAAAGAGAAAGTAAATAGTGTCCTCGAACTTGAAGACTCACTAAAGCTTATCTTCATAGAGTCTCACTAGCCACGTAGAGGATGATCAAGAGGAGCTCCAGTTCCTACATAATGATATCATGTAGGTATAAATAATGCGTTAGTATATTTGAATATACTAAGTATGTAGGATCCAAGGCAATAAGACATAAGCCAATATAGTGAAAATGCATAATCAAAGTTAATAGTTAGCATAATTTCAATATGACATGCGTGATCAGCGCTTGAAGTAAAACATTCATATAAATCATTCAACTTGCATAGAACGTAATACATATGTAGGAAGAGACCTCAACCGACAAAGAATAAGAGCAAGCGAGATACAACTTGGAATCCCGATGATTACCCCTCATTGGTAAAGTAGTGTCTACTTGCCAAGGTAAACCACACTTCACCTTACAGGAACTTCTCCCATTTTGGAGAAGTAACCTTCCCTAAGGGAACCCATCCCATTTTGGAAAGGATTTCAAGAGAAACTTCACCTTATAGGTGCCTGTCCAATTTTGGGAAGAATTTTAAGGGAGAGTGCATTAAATGGATCCACTAGTAAAGCAAGGGTAAAGTATACTCCTATGTTGGTACATAGTTTGAGGAAAGAAATAAGAACCCATGAAGATGGTCCATCCCACATCCAATCTATCAGTGGTAATCCTAAAATAGTCCCACTTTAGCAATTTGAAAGAAACATGGAAACATGACATGAACACCTCTACAACATCTTTGACCTCTAATGGTGAGCCTAACTTTAAAACATAAGAATAGATCATCATCAAACACTACCCTTGCATTAACATCAAAGGCTTACAGAAGGTAAAATCTTTAAAAAATGGTTTAATTTGACATATACAACACCATAGACATGTTCATGAATTCAATACATTTTGAAATCCCAAAATCATCATGACATCACTTGACTCATAAATCATGCAATAGACCATCAATAACTTAAGAATCTTTGTCACAATATTTTATCAAACACTTGGTGGGTGTATAATGCTTGTTGAAAATCATGCAATTCAAGTGTGTAATAATATGAGAAAAATCAATGCAAATCGACCGACCAACATACAGTAAAACCATCCTATACGATACCTTGAAATTCTTTATCAAATCTTATAATAGATCATAGTTTCAAGCTCAAAACAAGCACAGTCTCAATAGACAAAACTCATTCATAGTATAAGCTTGAAATAGATAGTAATGTATAATAAATCAACTTTTAATAAAACACTAGCATAATTTATACTCATAATCAATAATAGAAGATACCCATAGATAATACAACTTTAAAACATGAATTTTTCATTAAAATGGAGATTGGGTTCTATGGATGAAAGGACCCAATGGATTAAATCCACAAGTACCTAAATTTTAATATTCCTTGATGTAGAGTTAAAGGAGACTTGAAGCTTGAATGAAGCTCTTGAGATCCAGAATTAAGATTAAGACACTAGAATTTTGATCAACATTTTGATAAAATGGTTGAGAGGTTTTAGAGAGGGTTTTTGAGTCGTATGGATTTTTAAAATGGCTAAGTATAGGATATTTAACATGTAAATAGGTATGGGGCCATGACCCCAATCCCTTAGGTCGAAATAGGAAAATGAAGGAAGTTCTATCACTGATCTATGATGGGTCTGCATCGCGGAACAATCATACACCCTTTCTGTCACAAAAAATTTTTGCTAAAATTATTTTTCGCTACAGGTTGATTTGTTGTCAAACTATAGTAATTTGATGCCTACAACAAGAGATTTTTGTAAGTTCTTAATGGAACTTTTTATGATTTTTATGTATTTTTGTGTTGGTATTGCAAAAAAGTTAAGTTGGCATGATTTTGGGAGAAAATTGCAGATTTTACAGAAGTGTAGGACATACGAGCCTTCCTATAAGTTGTAGCACAAGCTACGAGTCGTAGGGTGATCTCATAGCAAGAAACAAAGAGGAAATATCAAAAATTAGCTAAGTGGAGGCCAACAATACGAGGCCGCTCTATGAGTTGCAAGTTTCACTACAACTCGTATAGGTGGACTCGTAACAAGAAACAGAGAGCCAAAATTTTGGAACAAAAACTAAAGGACTAAACAATGAGAGGAGCATACGAGTTGTAGCGCAAGCAATGACTCATACTAGTGGGTCATAAAAATCAAGTTCAAAATGCAAAGTGCCTAAGACAAGACCCCAATGATAACTCTTAAGTTAACTTACGAGTTGTACTTGTGAGATGTACCTGCTGCCCGCTGTCTTTTCTGTGTAATTTGTAGGGTTAAGTTTGTAAATCCTATAAATACTTTATGTTATCATTTATTTTAGAAGAGAGATTCCAAACTTGAGACATTGAATATTCCCTGTAATATTTTAGTGTTTCAGTGTAGATTCTTATTTTCTATTGGAAAACCTACATTTAGGTATTGCAAATCTTACATTGCATTCATTCTCCATCTATCAAGCTTGTGGTTTACAACTTATGGTATTATCTATCTGCTCTAGGTAAACTTCTCAACTATGTATTGTATTCGCATTCTTGTTGGTTTTTCCCTAGCCATGACTAGCTAAGCACCCATAAATTGGGGTTGTGGGAACCATAGGTAGTTGACTTGAGATAACCTAGATTGATTGCATTTCTATGGTTGGGGTTTTGCATGTATTGTTTATTTCCCTTCATTTTGATTGTTGTTTGGTGGTGGCCAACACCAAACCCCGCCTACTGTCACGATCCTTGCCAAGGTAATGACGAATAAGAAAATAAGTAAATGATAGGATTTAATTGATGTACTCTTCGAATAAACCAAAGTTGACCAAGGGGAGGGTGATTAAGACAATAGGTAACAGTTAATTGGCACGCCATGGTTGTCGACCACACGTCATGGTGAAATTCGACCTTCATCTTTACAAGAGGGCAGGAAGAACCTAAGTTACTATCCTGCATGCAAATTCCCAATCATAGTCATATTTTCTAGGGTAATCGAGTCAACGAACTAAGGGGAATAGATAATTCCCAAGTTGTCCATAAATTTTAGTGTTCCCTCGCATAATAGCATAGTGTTCATTTTTTCTTTTTTTTCTTTTATCACAACCCCCCCCCCCCCCCAATTTAGAGATTCTAGCCATAAATACTCAAAATGATTGATAGTGAATTCTAGTAGTCAAACCCTGTATTCCCTATGGATTCGACTTTAACCTTTGGTCAAGTTAATTGCTGACAGTGACCTCTTTCTTATTGGAGCGTGAACATCATCAAATATTATGGTGCTGTTGTCGAGGAATACAACTAGGTTTTGACTTGATTTCACTAATAGTTAGTTCAAGTGTTAATTTTGAGACTATATTATATTTTACTTTTTCTTTTGGCTTTGTTGTTGATTTTACTTGCTGGGTATATTAAGTTGTATACCCAACACAAGAAACCAAGGCAATCCCATAACCCCAATCAATTTGGAGATCCATTGACTCTTTAGAAGAATGGCTCAAGTGAATGAGGATATCGCAGTTGAGGAAGAAAAGAATGTGAATGATGATATGGAAAAAGAAGATAATCCACCTGCGAGAGATGATTGGCCACAACTTAGGGATTTCAATGAGAATCCTTATGGTTGGAACCACTATCGTTTGAACCCTATGGCCTGGACGCTACTAGCACTATACTACTGCCTCCATTATGATGCTAAGTTCTCAATGTCAAATGGGTTACTTCAAATGCTCCAAAATCGTGGGTTGTTCAAAGGGTGTCATGGGGACATAAAATCTTCTCTTGATGCTATTGGTTTACGAGAGTTTCCCTAGTCACTAATTGGTTATGTAGCCATGTGATTATATGAGCTTTCTATGGGTACAACAACAAGTTAGGAAGAGCTTTAGAGAGTGCTTCTAGAAAGATATTTCCCAAGATCAAAGAAGCTAAAGCTCAATGATCAAATAAATAATTTTGAGCAATTGTTGGGTGACTTTATCAATAACGTATGGGAGAGATTCACCAAATGTTTGAGGATAGTCCCCAATTATAAGATTGTTGATGATGCCTTGGTTGAGATTTTCTATCGGGCGCTTGACAAGGATAGTCAAGCTTATGGCAACACAATCATGGGAGGCATATTTCTTGACCAACTTTTTGCACTGATAGCAGATAGGATGGAGCAAGTGGTTAAAACCAATAGAGCATAGGGTCAAAGAGAGCTAGGTGCATTGAAGACTTCTTCTGTTGTCAACACTAACAATGAGCAACCAAAGGTCAATAAGGATATTATGGAGCAACTTGCTCAACTTCACACCAGCATAGACTTGGTCTTAAACAAAACCAAGCAAGTGTTTAGGCGGTGACACATCAACCTCAAAGACACCCATGTATGAAGATCTATTCTTTGATGAGGATGTTTACTTCGTGACCAACCAAGGGGCGAATTTTCGGAACAACCGCCAAGGGTCCAATTCGGACTATTGCAGGCAAGGTTTCAGGAATCAAGGTCTAAACTACAACTATGATAATGCATATAGAGACAACCGAGGTGGCCACTCTAAAAGCGAGAGAGTGTGAATGCCGAATGGGGAAGAAGAGATGGATATAGGAATGGTCCTTATGTACCACCTCACAACGATGATGCGGAATCATGTAACTCTAGGATTGAAGAGATGTTTTACAAATTATTGAAGAGAGCCGATCACCAAAATGAGACCTTGAAGGAGATGAAATCAGATATTTTAAATATAAACCAAAAGATAGAGTCTAACTCTATGGAAATTAAGTAGTTAGAATAATAATTTGGGCAAGTTTCTTCGTAATTAAACCGATGCCGAAAGGGCACCTTACAAAGCAACACAGTTTAAAATCTATAAAACGAAGGGTATGGCAGTCATGAATCATTGTGGTACAAATCCCACCAATCCACCATAACCAAAGTTATGGAAAGAAGCTGCAAGAAGAGGTTAAATGAAGAGATCGAAGCACACAACACAAAAGAGAAACCAAAGAAATATAAAATCTTTCAAAGGCCCCTTTCGCCTTTTCCCCAAAGGCTTGGGAAGAGAAGAAGAAGGTAAGTTTGAACAGTTCTTGGTAGTGCTTAAGAAGTTACTAGTGAACATCCCTTTGGCTGAAGCTCCTGAAAGGATGCCTGAGTACACTAAATGGATGAAAGATCTAGTCAACGAGAAGCAAAAAGTTAGCTAAGACCTCTCCCAAAATTTTCAACATTGTATTGCCATCACCACAAAATCTTTATTGCAAAAGTGTAAAGATCTAGGTGCATTCACCATAAAATGCACAATTGGGGAACTTGAATTTACCAAAGTACTATGTGATTTGGAGCAAGCATTAACCTAATGCCTCTTGCCATATGCAGAAGTGTCACACCCAAAGTCCCTTTAGGGCGGACTAACACCCGTTGCCAATGAGGCTTGGGAGAACCAACATGTATCTATGCGCCTCTATACATATTATAAGGGATTTCTACATTTTACATGCCTTTAAGAAAATAAACAACGATAACAAGCCAAAAGGAAATGCATATGACTAGGCCGTTGGGGCCACGTTATTTAAAGTACGAGATATGACCATACTTTAATTTACATAGCCTACAAAGCCTCTATATAAGAAAAAGTATTTGAAAAGGGTCGGGACAGGCCCCGCCCCAACTAACTATACAATACAAAAATATAAGCACTAGACACACACAAAGCTCTGAAGCAACCTGGAGCTTGGTAACAGTAGTTGGATATCCTGTATTTCTACTAGGGAGATCTACTAGTACTTGTACCTGCAGCATGAAATGCAGGTCCCCCATAACGGACGTTAGTACAAGACAATGTACTGAATATATAAGGCAGGAAACACTGTATATGAAGTAACAGCTCAACTGAAACTATGCACTAGTATAGGATAAGAGACTAACTTTCGTTGTACTGTGGGATCATGTACTCTATGTTCCTTTTGTTACTTTACCTTTATTGTATAATTTGTGCAAAACATGTAATACAAATGACCAGCTGACCAGTGGTAAATTTATATTGGGATCGGCCCTAGCTAGGCGTTCCCTTCAACCCCTTGGGCTACCCCCCGTGATAGGATCGGCCCTGGCTAGGTGATTCTTCCACCCCTTGGGTTACCACCCATCAATAAGCAATATACTTTACTTTTCGATTACCTTTGAGATGATTCTTTTGGTGGTCACAATATTTGAGTTGTAGGGTTATATATATAGCATGTGACATGAAGATAATCATACAAGATAATATGAAAATGAAAAGAGTACGTTACACAAATAATGAATTGTGTATTAGATGAAACAACTCGTGAACTTTATTTAGCAACAAGAACCCATGTGACTTAGTATCCAAGTATGTATGCAGATTTGAAGGTAACTACGTATTGAAGCATATGAACACGTGAAAGAGTGGAGATATGATTTGTAGTTGTGTCGGAGTTGGCAATTTCCTTTATGTGCCAAGGAGGGATCTATGTTTCATGCCAAATAATATGAACTCAAGTAGCCTTACATACCTCGATGTATGACTTCTCTATTACCTCGAGATAACCTTACCTTCCTCCAAATATTCACCTATAATATAATAGGTGATAAAACTAGCATTAGCAGCCAATAGATACATCTTGGCAGCCAAATCTCATAAAAAAAAACATACGGGCAGCAAGCGGGTATTTATAAACCCGAGCTTAATCTTTCAACCTTTTCGCCCCTAATCATATTTTCTAATACACATTCTCATATACTTATCATGTGCATCCTATTCTATTTCTATAACAGTCTTACAAAAGCTCACTAAGCACAACACATAACAATTCTACGCAATCTACAAATAGGCGGCATAACGTTACGTCCCTTTGCCCCATTACGACGTTGACGATTCCAAAACTTTACAAAGTTCAACCAAATTGCTCCCACAACATTTAAAAATACAAATAGCCCTAAAATAGTTCAAACATAGTCTTCAAGATATGTAGAGGATGTGAGACCATAGGCCGTAATCAATCAGCCCACAAGTTCCAATTACGAGCACAATTACGATTTCACACAAGAACTCACTTTTGCGGACTGTAAAAGTGGTGCAACAGCTAAGTTATATCACTAACAAACTATTACTTGTTCAACACATATGTATTACTTCATAATTTAGCCAACCAAAAAGAGAAAATTCTCTTGAACAAACAAGAAAAGTTCACAACAATCCTTAGGACACATGTTGTCCAAAATTTCAGCACAAACATAACTAGCATATACTTCTTGTTTGTCATGGGATAAGTATAATAAATACATGGGTATTTCGACTTACCTTATCTTTCAAGGTTGACGTTTCCTTCAAGAACCCTAGAGGATTATGTAGGCTGCCATGTGAGGTGAAACAAAGAGAAAACAAAAGTCTTTAGAGAAGCTGAAAAATTGTCTCAAGTGAAAAATGAATTAAGGAGTTGTTTTGAGCCCTTTTTAAAGAGTCTCTTGGCCAACTTTATTTTGAAATTTTGACCGCATAATACCACATATTATTAAGCTAGTGAGGAAGTAACTTTGCCCTCACTCTAATGGATCTCAAAGTTGATGGGCCTTGGCTGCCCATTTTCCAAATTCCTGTTCACTTAGTTTGGGCCCACTTAGCCAAGTGGGTTGTTGTGTACTTGGGCCCTTTTATTATTCATATTGAGCTTAAAGTAAAGTCCATTTATGATGCTAAAATACGGACTAAAGTTACACCCTTAAGATGGATTTTATTCATAATTGGACTTAAACAAAGTTGACGCCGGACCTCGTCTCCATTTAGCTAGTAAATTTAAGCTAAACAAGTAGGTAACTTACCTGCTAGCTTCTTAATTCCTACAGGCACCTCAATTTGCTCACTTTGTTTAGGGTCCTGATCTCCTTTTATTTGACACCAAACACGTATACACTCGACCCTCTTAAGCATTAGACGCACATATCGCCCTATAACATGATTCAAGTACTTTAAGAAATTGGAACTAATTTGAAAAGCCATATCACATTTCATTTGCATAGTACTAGTATTGTAAGATGTGGGGTGTTACATCAAGCCCCACTTAGGAATATTCATCCTCGAATGTTAGCAGAATTGGATAACTTAACAAAGTTTAAACCTTCACTTGCGCATTATTTAACAACACACTAAGTATTCAATCACACGCACCTATTACTGTCCCAATTCTGCATGTTGGACTTCCTCTTTAGCTTCAAATAAGCAAGGGTATTTTGATTTTATCGCGTCCTCGACCTCCCATGTTATTTCTTCTGCTTGTTGGTTTCTCCAAAGTACTTTTACTAAAGCTATTCCTTTATTCCATAGCTTCTTAACTAGAGAACTAAAATAGAAATAGGTACCTCTTCATATGTGAGATCTTATGTAACTTGCACGTCTTTAATAGGAGTGATATGGGATGACCTATGCATTTTCAAAGCATTGAGACATGAAAAACTGGATGAACCATTGAAAGCTCTTGGGGTAGCTCTAGTTCAT
>JAOTQR010149643.1:0-106407 GCA_025774065.1 Solanum ossicruentum
CACAAAGGTACTTAACTAAAGTACCAAAATCGTACTTCACTTTCATAATAAGAATGCTCTAGTTAGAAGCAAACCTAAATTTTATCAAAATAACTTTTTTTTGTCAAAAGCCTCACTGACTCAAAATTCTCTTCAAATCATAGTGCATACATATCAATCTAGTTGAATTTATAATCATAACTTTCTTGTATGTCATGGTTTCATGAAATTTATACTTAAATCAATGAAATATACTCAAATCATGTATGAGAAGTTCAATTTTTAAGAATTGAGATAAATATGAAAGAACCTAGAAGAAATTATTGAAACTCTAACTTGAATAGAATTAATAATTTATAGAATTGAGTTTGAATTAGTATTCCATAGATCTAAGAAGATTCATGAATAAATTTCCATTTACCCAAAGTAAAATGGTTGATTAGATTCTATAATTGTATGTTTGAATTTATGAACTCTAAAAATCACCTTGTCTTGTCTTAGGAGAAGACTTTAAAAAGATAATTTTCTTAATTGTGATAGGAGTTGACACAGCGCATGGGGAACCAGAAGGGATCTCAAGCAAGCCTCTTAATATATCATTACATATTATTGGACACAGAAGTAATAAAATAACAACAAGAATAACGCAAGGATAAGGGACTAAGGGGACTTTTCCATATCATAAAACATTAAAGAGAGAGACAATCTCATAGCATCATTACATAACTTGTCCAACAACACCTCTACATATAGAACATAGCGAAGGCCAAGACAAGCAGTCGATCTTACCCTCATACTAATCACAATAGATAATCCAAATATATAAAATACAATCTAAGCGTAAGAATGAGAGAAGATAGATATTGTCCTCGAACATAAGGACTCACCAAAAGCTAACTTGAACAATCCATCTAGCCACGTGGAGGAGAATCAAATGGACCACCGGTTCCTACATGGTGATATCATGTAGGCATATTGTATGCATTAGTACATTTGAATGTACTAAGTACGTAGGATACAATGCAACAAGAGATAAGCAACATAGACAAAATGTATATGCATAAAAAATTGATAGTATAATATCAATATGGCATGCATGATAAATGCTTGAAGTAAAACATGCTTAATCATAATCAAGAAATGTAAACTCAATGTGGAGTATAAGTATACTCAACCTTGTGCTTGAGAATGGCCATGTAGTTATGCACTCACCTTATGATATAACCCTTTTCGGAGAGAGTTGTTGATACCCCTACTATACAACATAGTCTTTTGGGTAGGTGGTGCGAGATGCCTCTTACCTTATGATAAAATCCTTTCGGTATGAGTCGTGGTTGATTCTACCTTACAACTTGGCCTCATTGGTAGAAGTCCTTAAGTATCCTTACCTTACTACATAATCTCTTTGGTAAGAAAGAGGGTGTACTTGCCTTATGATATGATCTTATCAGCAAGAGAGAACCTATTTACGATATGTCCATTTATGTAAGTTGTCCCTACCTTATGATATAATCTTCTAAGTAGAAACCATGACTCATTTTAACTTACAGTATGGCCTTTTTGGTAGATTGTCCACACCTTACAATAGAATCTTTTTGGTAGGAATCATGCTTTGTACCTAACAGCATGGCCTCATTGGTAGGTTGTCCATACCTTATGACGTAGGAACTACTAGTCATTCTATAGTACAGCATATCCTTTCTAGTAAAGTGTCCATATCTTATGATATAATCTTTTAAGTAGGAGTCAAAGAAATAGTTTATCAAACTATTACATTTCAAGCGTCAAGAAAGGACTTCTCAATCTTCTCAAGGACACAACAACATGAAACCCAACAATCTACTTGCAACACGATAGGTACTTTTCATGAATTCAACACATACCCATATTCATTTCACCATTCTAAAGCCACTTGACTGATAAGTCATGCAATAAGCCCTCAATAACTCATAAATCTATAATTTGACATTTTATCACACTTGGCAGGTGTAATGCTAGTGTAAAACCATGCAATTCAAGAGTAAAATCATGCAAGAAAAATCAATATAAAATCATCCATCAATACTTGGTGATACCCTCAAACAATATAAATCAAAACCCAACGTCAAATTCCACAATGGAACAAAGATTCATAGGCTAAAACATGTTAAAACAGTCACAATTTTATGAAACCCCAACATATTTTATAGTCAAATTAATAATGAGGAAGACCTATAAGTAAACCAATTTAGAATCATGCAATTTAGGTAAAAAGTATCACGATCCAAACTAGGGCCTAGATGTGACATATCATTACACATCCTTGATCGCGGAAGCAATTAAGCATCAATAAAAGAGTAGACGTAAAGGCGTGGGGACTAATGGAAAACCTTCATTACATAAAACATCAAGAAAGTAAGAGACCAAGCTTATAGAATCATTACATACTTGTCTAACAACACCTCTAAACATAAAACTTAGCGGGGGCCAATATAGGCAATCGGACTCACCCTCATAGTAATGACAATAGGCGATCCAAATATACAAGATATAATCTAATCATAGGCATGAGAGAAGGTAGATATTGTACCCGGACATGAAGACTCACCAAAAGCTAACTTGAATAATCTGTCTAGCCAGGTGGACGAGGATGATCAAGCGGGGCCCCAGTTTCTATATGGTGATAACATGTAGGCATAGAGTATGCATTAGTACATTTGAATGTACTAAGTATGTATGATGCAATGCAACAAAAGATAGGAAACATATCAAATGCATAATCATAGAAAGAGATAGCATTATAGCAACATGACATCCATGAACAATGCTTGAAGTAAAACATGCTTGAAAAATAAGCATACTTACATAGCTTGAGTAACACATTAATGTGACATGCTTCGATCATCCAAGTACCTTATACTATAAGGTGAGGGATATAACATGGGTTATAACCCCTTATAGTAGGTAATTGATAGTACATGAGGGTAAAGAGATAGCATAATTCATAACCCCTACATGTAAACATGATATAATGAATAGCACATGAGGGTAGAAGGAAGCATGGCTAATAATCCCTACATGTGAGCATGAGGTAATACATAATATTAAGTCGCATATGAGGCTGAGACATACCACATAGTTCATAACTCCTTCATATGAGTACATTGCATAATCTCAAATCATACATGAGAGTAAGGAGTATACTATTGTTCATAACCCCTTCATGTATATATGAGTAAATGAGTATCATTGATTCGTACACGAGGATAAGGTGTCCAACATAGTTCATAACCCTGTATGTAGAAATTGCCCTTATACTAGAGGGTAAAGCATGTAACATAGTTCATAACCCCTTCTAGTAGGCTTCACAACTCACAAGAGCATAAACTTTAGCATAAGGACTTAATAACTCATCAACAATTCCCAAGAACACAACGAACATGAGATCCCAACACTTCACATGCAAGGCCATAAGTGCTTTACATGATTTAAACACAAATATATATATATATATATATATATATATATATATATATATATATTTCTATCATCACCATAACCCACGTGACTCATAAACCATGCAATAGACCATCAACAACTCAAGGACCCTAAATTGGAAATTTTATCAAACCCCTGGCGGGTGTGATGTGCTAGTGTAAAACAATGCAATTTAAGAGTAGATTCATGCTAGAAATTTCAATGTAAAACTATCAATAGATACTTGGTAACACCCTCAACTAGTATAAATCATAACCCTTCACCAAATCTCACAATAGACATTAGATACATATCTCAAAATATGCTAAACAATCACAATTTCATGAAACCCCAACATAATGTGCAGTGAAATTCATAATAGGCAAGACCCATGAGTAAATTAATTTTAAATAATGCAATTTTAGGTAAAAGAAAGCTTGGGCATCATGGGTGAAAGGAACCCATGAAAGAAACCTAGATACCATGACTTTGGAGAATTCTTGAAGAAGATTGGAGATGGAGACTTGAAGCTTGAATGAGAACCTTCGGGTCTAGATGAGTTTTGGGACTTGAAATTTGGAGGTGAAATATTGTCTATGTGTTTGAGTGAGTATTTGGTAATGTCTTTAATGATATGAGGGTGAAATAAGGTTAAGTATAGGTATTTTTACGTATGGGGAGGTTTAAGCCCAAAACCCAAAAGCCTTGGACTGACTCAACAAAACTGGACATTTTTAACACTGAGGCGCGGCCCTAGGGCGTCGCGCCTGGGGTACGAAAACCTCACTATATTTCGCCATTTTGAAATTTTGAAATTCGCTACAGTTGCTCTAAAATCAGGGTTAGACCCATTTCCCATTTAATATTTCCTTCTGAATAAGAATACGAAGTCAAATTTTCAAAATCACGTACGTATTCTGAGATATATGGAAGTTACGATTCCGGGCACTTCGGAGGCACATTTTTGGGGACTTTTTGGGGTTGTTTCAATATCTCTCCCTTGGGAACATTCATTCCCAAATATCAAAGAAACGTATAGTGGAAGAGTAATCAAGAAGAGATCAGTCCCAATAAGGATGCATCAATATACTTAAACACCATTTTCAAAAATCTCAACACAAGTGTAAAATTCATCATGATCTTGGTCAATATAAACATGAATGCATACAAATTCCATAGGGTCTGAAACATAACATTTGGAATCATAAAAGAAATGGACTTGACAGGTCATAACAAGCTTGAATAAAGTGAAAGAGGTACTGATATCACTTCTTCATGCCTGCTCCTGCTCCCTAGAGAATCTATCGACTTGACGATTCTTCCAAAGGGCCTTGACGAACACCACATCCTTATTAATCAACTTTTCCCATCCATCCATCCAATATCTCCACCAAGATCTTCTCCTAAGACAACTCCTCCACTACACCCTCAACCTCAATAGTTCTATATAACTAGATTCACCAATAGATCCCCTCAACCTAGAAGCATGGAAAATTGGACGAACCATATCCATATCCATAAGCAATTCCTATTCGTATGCAACCTTACCAATCTTCCTCAACACTCTATAGGAACCTACAAACCATAAACTTAATTTACTTTCTTGCCATCCGGACCACACCCTTCATGGGTGGGACTTCCAACTGAACAAAACCATCAACACAAACACTTATAGCCTACCTTAGTATCTAAAGACACCATCACCTCCTTGGTAGAAAACCTCTACCTTACCATCCCTTACTAAGGCCTCCAACTTTATCAAGACGGGGATCAAGGCCTTGCTTAACTAGACCTCTTCAACCAAAGAAGATTAAGAACCATCAAAGCCACTACACCACCCTTCTCACTTCACCCAACCTCACCTCCTTCAAAAATCATAACATCAACCTCAAATGATTCAAAAGAACTTCGGTACTTTTGAAAATAACCCGACACATCATTACCAAGCAATTCCACAACAAAACAAGGTAGGGATTAAAGACCCTATTCATGACACCTATAGTCCTAACTGGTTCATAAGTCAAACCAAAAGACACCACCCCAAATTCAAAATATTGGAAAGGACATTAACGACTCATTGACCAACGAAATTGACTCAATAGAAATATTTTAGGTTCAACACCCCCAACTCTTACAAGATGATAAAGGTAAGCCTTAGAGACCATTTATACCTTAAGACAAGAAATTGACTTAACCATTCACTACCACTCAAAGACGGATTAATAGGGAATTGGAATTTGACCCTATAGGTTATAACCAATGGAGACGCAATATGCATCTAACTAATCTATCCCAAGAATGACATCAAAATTCACTACATCTAATCCAACAAAATCATAAGTCAAGACCTAAATGCAACATGAGCACGGAAGAATTTCCATAGACATTTCTAGCAATAATAGACTCCCAAATGGGATAGACACCCAAATGTCCACATAACAATTCGGATCACACATAAAGCCCACTACCAACAAAAGGAAAAATGAAGGAAAAAGAGACACCCGAGCATTCCCTTGCATACACATCAAGGTCAAAGGAAACTTCAACATACCAATAGCAGCATCGAGCGCCTCATCCACCCCTTGCCTCCTTTGAAAAGCATAGAACCAATTACGTCTTTGACAACCTCGTTGATTAATATAACCACCTTGACCTTGAGGACGACCCTTCTTGCCCTTGCTCCGGATGTAAGGGAAATTAATAAGCTTATAGCCTACTCTCCCATACCTATAACATGAACTTTTTGGGCATTTTGGAAAACTCATCCCACCATTTCCACCTTGGAACCTTGGTTTATCTATTCCTTCCATAGAAAGCCTCTTGTTTAGAGCACTAGAAGACCCTTGGCCTTGAAACTTGATACTTTGTTGGAACCGATCATCCTCAAATCGAGCCATCATGGACTCTTCACTCCTATTCTTCCTAAGCTTCTCCCCCTCAAGTTGTTTGGCATAGGCCATGAGGCGGGATAAATCCATATCATTAATCAACATAACTGATTGACATTCTTCAGTCACCAAATTGAAGACATCCATCACGAACTTATTCATTCTAGCCCTTGGGTTACCAGCCAAGTGAGGAGAGCATTTAGAGAGTTGGTTGAACATGAGGGCATACTCCTTCACACTCATTGACCCTTGTTTCAATTTCATAAACTCCACCATCTTGGTCTCCCTAAGCTCAAAAAGGAAAAGCCGATTAAGAAAAGCCGCCTTTAACTACTCCCATAGAACCATATTATTGTTACTCTTCCCCTCCTTCCATTGCGTAAACCAGATTGTTACTACCCCCTTGAGTTGATAAGCCGCCAACTCTATTTTATTGTCATGATCTAAGCCTAGGGCGTAGACGTTATCGGCGAATGGGGAACCCGAAGGGGCTCTAAACAAGCCTTTTAGCGTATCATACACACATCCTTAGTCACGGAAGAAAGATAAAACAACAAGAGAGATATACATAAGGGGAATAGGCACTAAGGGAGAGAGAGATTAATGGTTCAATAACATAGGTGAGTTAAAGCACAATCATAATACATAACTTGTCCAACAACAACTCTAGACATAGAACTTAGTGGGGGCCAAGACAAGCAACCATGGTCACCCTTATCCTCAAAAGTATTCCAAAAAAAAAATATACAAGATATAGTCTAAACATAACATGGAAGAAGATAGATATTGTCCCCGGACATAAGGACACATCAAAAGATAACTTGACAAATTCATCTAGTCACAAGGAAAATCAATAGGAGCTCCGGTTCCTATTTGGTATTATCATGTAGGTCTAGAGTATGCGTTAGCACGTTTCAATGTACTAAGTATGTAGAATTGAATGTAACAAGAGATAAGTAACGTAATCGAAATGCATAAGAATAAGCAATGAATAGTATATAGCAATATGGCATGCATGTAAGATGCTACGTAATAAATCATGCTTATATAGAATATAACACATATGTAAGAAGGGACCACTAATTATTGGTGGATCTTCACATCCTAGCACCCTTGGTGATTGAGGTATAAACCCCATCAATAGGTTGGTGGATCATCGTACCCCACCACCTATAGTGGCAGAGTACAAACCCCCGATAGGTTGATGGATCATCGCACTCTATCACCCGTGGTATCGGAGTACGAATCCCCCGATAAGTTGATGGGTACAAACCCCCAACAAGGTTGATGGATAGTTACACCCTACCACCCATGGTGATCGAAGTACAAATCCCCCAATAGGTTATCAAGGTACGAACCCTTTGACATGGCTACCCAGTACGCAACCCCTTAGTAAGGCATGTACATTCCAACAATATATAGGAGAATATCATATACATAAATTCATTTTTTTCATCATTTCATTATTATTTCATCGTCATATTATCATTTGACTTATAAGATATGCATTGGATATTAAATTCCTCAAGAACCCATAACCAGCCATTTTATCAAACACTTAGCGGGTGTGTAGTGCTAGTATACAACCATGCAATTAAAGAGTAAAATCATGCAAGAAAACTTGAAGAAAAACAGCCCACCAATAGTTGGCAATACCATTTTCCAAAATACATTGAAACCCCTCATCAAATCCCAAGAAAAATCATGATTCGAATGCTTAAAACATGCATAATGATAATAGGTAAATTATCTCATGTATATACTTAAAAACGAGAAATCATGTATTTTCAACCAAACTTTCATAAAATCCCAATATAATATATGATCATAATCTCAAATGAATAATACCCATAAGCAACACAACTTGGAAACATGATATTTCCTTAGAAATGGAAGATTGGGCTTCATGCGTGAAAGGTACCCATGAATGAAATCCATATACCTTAGACCTTGAATACTTGAAATTGATCTGTGAAAGATATGAAGTTTGGAAGTGTGTCTTGGAATCCAAAGCTTGCTCTTGAGTCTCCTTGAATTTGTATTGGGGTTTTGATGGAGGCTCTTGAGAGAATTTGAGAGTGTATTCCAATTGGAGGAGTGGATTTAATCTTCAGGAAAGGGTTTATGTCTTTAGGAGGTGTCAAGATAGCATAGAAATCCCCAAAATATCAGTTGAAATGGCTAAATTTACAGAATGTCATTAAAGAGGCAGAATTTTGCAGAAACCCGTATATACCCCTGCACATACAAGTTTTACGTAAATGGGCATAACTTCTTTATCCAAACTCTAAATAAGGTGAAACTAACTCTGTTGGAAAGATAATTCAAAGAACATTAATTTGGTAGGTTGTGGGACACCCAGTTCTTTGTGTAATAAGATATATGCTCCTTTAAATTTGATCCTCCTACCGGTACTTGTGCAAAACTTAGCCAATGAAAATTTCTTTGAATTTGGCTTGATGTAGAGGACCCACGATGGTCTTAAACGACATAAATAAGCTTGATTTAGATTTGAATGAGAGCTTGAAGCTTGAATGAATTTCTTGAGATCCAGAATAAGTGCGGGATACTTGAATCTTTATGAAATATTAGTCTAAGTGTTTAAGAAATTATCGGCGAATGTCTTGATTGATATGAAGGTGAAATATGTCTAAGTATAGGCATTTTCACATATTGGAAGACTTAGTCCCAAGACCCAAATTTATTAGACCAAAATAAAATAACTGGGCACAAAATAAGGCAGTGGAGCGCCCCAGCCGTGTCACGCCAGGGGCGCGCAACACACTGCTTTTGTTGCTCACTTGAAATTTTGGATATTGCTATGGTTGCTCCATAATTCGGGTTAGACCCATCTCGCACTCAATTTTGCCCCCTGAACAAGAATATGAAGTCGAATTTTTGATATTACACAGAGATTTTGAGACATATGGAAATTACGATTTCGGGCACTTCTGAGACACATTTTCGGGCACTTTTAGGGATCATTTCAATATCTCCCCCATGGAAACATTTGTCCCCGAATGTCAAAGAAACATACATAAAATGAGTAATTATAAAGAAATCAGCCTCAACAAGAATGCAACAATGCACTTAAACACCATTTTCAAAATCTCAACATAAGTGTTAAAATCACCATGAACTTATCAACATAAACATGGATGCATGCAGTGACATAGGGGATGAAACACAAGACTTGGAATCATAATCTTGAATAGAATGAAGGAGATACGGGTATTGCTCCTCCATGCCCGCTTCGGCTCCCCGAGAAGCTTTCTTCTTCATGATTCTTCCAAAGGGCCTCGACGAATACTACACCCTTATCAATCAACCCTTTCCACCCACTATCAAATACGTCAACCAGGACCTTCTCCTAAGCTAACTTAACCTCCATAGCACCCACAATATCAAATATTTCGATAGCACTCGAGTCACCGACACATCCCCTCAACCTTGAAGCATGAAGAACCAGACGAACCATATTCATATCCCTAGGCAATTCCCATCCGTATGCAACCTTTCCAATCTTCCTCTACATTCACTAAGGACTCATAACTATAAACTCATTAGTCAACCTTAACCACAAATAACCCACTTGGTACCACAAACCACCATCTCCCCCTTAGGAGACAGCCCCATTCCACCATCCTTCCACCCAAAACTTCCAACTCTAATAAGGTAGAACAAAGGTCTTGCTTAACTAGACCTCTCCAACCAAAGGAAATTGGAACCACCAAAACATTATATTGCCATTCTCAACTTCTTTCAACCTAACTCCCAATCTAGCCAACTAATGGACCCCATTACTCACCTCTTTACCACCATTATCCATAATGCTAGGCTTGCCATAAACACCCTACTTAGAGCATCAGCCACAATATTAGCCTCAATAGGGAAATAATGCAGACTCATATGATAATCCTTAAGGAGTTCTAACTACCTTGTCGTTATCCTCAACTCACACCTATCATATTTTGCAAATAATCGCTCATCCCCCAAGACTTGCAACACTACCCCAAATAATTCACAAGCTCTAAATAAATCAATACACCCTAGCTAGTGGCTACCAAAACATACACAAGTAGTGTTTTAAGACTGTATTCATGAAACTCATAAACACAACCAATGCATAAGCCAACCAAACAACTCCACTAATTTTCAAAATGCTCACTCCTGGTCCGAAAAGACACTTAGGTATATCACCTACTCTCATCCTCACTTGGGGACAAAATCCGAACCAAAGATCAATCTTAGAGAAGTGACTAACCAATCATAGTTGATCAAATAGATCATCCATCCTTAACCATCATATTAAAACATGATGGGTCCTACACTCATTGGAAGCATGCTATGCAAGTAGCTCAAACCACCCCAAGACCTCTAACCCATCAAGCTAAGTTCACCAAGATCACGAGACAAGACTCTATGCAACAAGAACATAGGGTAGCCCTTATAAAAACCCTCCTAGATACAATAGACTCATGGAACACTCCGAGACACGCACATGGATCCTATTAGCAAAAATGAATAACATAAGAAATAGAAACTCCCTGACCTATCAAATCACCCTACAAAAGATGACGATCACAACATTGGCCTTAGATAGGGTCAACTAAGTCTTTGGAGAAGCAATAGAGGATAACCTATTCACAAACTTTGGTAATAGCCTGCTTAGCCCAAGAAGCTCCTAATATCTGATGGATTCAAAGGTCCAGGACAATATCTAATCGCCTTCGTCTTACTAGGGTCCACCTTAATACCATCCCCTGACAACACATAACCTAGGAAGGCAACCTATTGTAACCAAAACTAGCACCTCTTATAATTAGCACACAACTTCTATTCCCTAAACATGGTAGTAATACCCTCAAATGACTCACATGCTCTATATCACTTGAGGAAACAACTAACATATCACCACTAAGGACCATCAAAAGTATAACAAGGTAGGGATTAAGAAACCCTATATATGAGACTTATAGACGTGGTTGGAAAGGACATTCAAGAACTCATCTACCACCAAAATAACTCAAACACAAATAATTTAGGTTCAACATCCCTAACTTCCTCAAGATGATAAATACAACCCTTAGAGATCAATTGTACCTTCAGAGATGAATGGACCTACCCCTTCACTAACATTCAAGAGCAGCTAATTAAGGAATTGGAATCTACTATACGCGTCCCACAAGTAACGGAGACATATCATGCATGTAACTAATCCACCTCACGTATGACATCCAAAATCAACCATATCTACTCCAACAAGCGACAAGGCAAGACTTAATTTAATATGAACATGGAACAATACCTATGAACTTTCTAACAAAGATATACTCAACCAAGAGGTAGACACCAAAGGTTCACATAATAACTCGGAACACATAAGAAGCCCACTAGCAACTAAAAGTAAAAATGAAAGGAATAACAGAGCCCGGATCCATCGAAACTAAAACCTTCAACTTAGCTTCCTTCGCCTCCCTCTTTGAAGCGACATAATCAACTAGAAGAACAAAGAACATTCATTAGAAGGTAAAGCCCTATCTCATTTCTAAATCATGACATAGACCATGAAGATGGAAAATATTTTCAAAAATGTCTTGTAGCCTCATACTCATAGTTGTGGTGCACAACACAACCATGAATAGGACTCTAATTGACGCGGTGCATTAGAATCATAGGATCTAACAACCTAATGCTCTAATACCATCATTGTCTCGACCCAAGTCTAGGGCCTAGACGTGACCAACGAATGGGGAACCCGAAGGGATTCCAAAAAATCTTCTTAGCATATCATACACACCTCCATGGTCATGGAAGCAAGATAAAACACTAAGAGAAATATACCCAAGGGGAATTGGGACAAAGGGGGAGAGAGAGGATTAATGCTTAAATAACATAAATGAGTTAATGCTCAAGAATAATACATAACTTGTCCAACAATACTTCTAGACATAGAAATTAGCGGGGGTCAAGACAAGCAGCCAGGCTCACTAATGTGCTATCAAATTACAACATATTTGGTGCCTAAAATAATGGATGTTTTGAGTTCTTGAAGCGACTTTTTAGTGTTTTGATATGTTCTTATGTTAATCTTATAGAAATGTTAGGTTTACATGATTTTGAAGAAAAATTGCAGATTTTGCTGAAGCATCGGCCGTACGAGCCCTCCTACCAGTTGTAGCTCACATTATGAGTCATAGGTTGTGTCGTAGCAGGAATTAGAGATAAAAAATTCAAAAATCTACCAAACACTAAAGACTAAGACTACGAGACCAACATATGAGTCGTAGCTCGAGTAATGACTCGTACCTATGGGTCGTACCAGTTTAGCCAAAGATGCCAAGAACCTGATACGAAACCCCAACTACAACTTGTAGGCTAACATATGAGTCGTAACTATAAAATTTATCAGATGTCAACTATTTTGTTTTGCATAATTCCTAGGGTAGCTTTGTAAAAATAATAAATAGTTTAAGTTAGGTGTTTGAAGAGAGTTCAAACAGTAGACATTTCTCCATTATATTTTGAAGCTTTTCTTAGGTTTTTAGAATAGATTATTATTCTCTTTGAGAAACCCATTTTTGTGATTGTAAATCTTGCTTTGTACTTATTGTTGATCACTCAAGCTTGTGTGTTTGCAACTTGTGGTGCTTGTCTTCTCTATTGTTATTGGTAAGACGCTCAACTATGACTATTATGTGCATTCTTGTGTGTGTTATTTTAACCATGAGTAGCTAAACACTCACAACTTGGGGTTATGGGAACCATAGGTAGTTGACTTAAGATGACCAAGGTTTTGTGCATGTCTATGATTGTGGTTTTGCTTGTATTGTTTATTTTCTTTCATGGTTAATGTTGTTTGGTGGTGGCCAACACTAAACCCTGCCTACTATCACGATCCAGACCAAGGTAATGATGAATAAGAAAAGGGAAGTAGGTGACAGGATTTGGTTGATGTTTTCCCATCTAATAGACCAAACCTGACCAAGGGGAGGTTGACTGGGACAATAAGTAACAATTATTTGGCACACCATGGTGGCCGACCAAGCGCTATGATGACATTCGACCTTCATCTTCACAAGAGGGCTGGAAGAAGCTAAGTTACCATCCCGCATGCAATTCACCATTCAAAGTTAAGTTACCTAGGGTAATTGAGTCAACAAGCCATGGGGAACACAATTGCCAAGTTGCCACCAAAATTAAGTGTTTTTCCAAATTATAGTTAGTGTTCATTTTAAGTTATCTTTTAATCACAACAAAACCCCCCATCTAGAGATTGTAGTTATGGATATTAGAAATGATTAGTAGTGAAATCTTATAGTTAAGCCCTATATTCCATGTGAATTCAACCCTAACCATGGTTAGGTTTATTATCGATAGCGATCACTTTCTTATTGGTGCGTGACCATCATCAAAATTTATGGCGCCGTTGTCGGGGAATATGGCTAGGTTTTAACTTGAATTCACTATTAGTTAGTTCTAGTATTGATTTCTAGAGTCTCTTGTATTTTAGTTTTTCGATTTGTTTTTTAGTACTTCTAGGAATAGGTTAGTTGGCACTATGACAGAGCAGAAGCATTACATTGCGACTGATTTGATGGAAGCTTTATAGAGGTGTGCCCTATTTCACGGGAAAAGGTCCTAGGATCCCCAAATTCATCTACAGAATTTTAATCAAAAACTAAGGGAGGTCCTTGGGATAAGATATCCTGTTTGGGTGGTTATGGCTCTTTAAATTTTCCCCATGACTCCAGAAAGAAGTTGCAGAATGGTGGTCTGTCCTCCTATCGGATGTTTGTTCAAATTGGGGGGGAGGTACAGATAGTCTTCCTCACAAACTTCTATAAGGAGTCCGGTAAGAAAAAGCTACAGAACAACATCTGTAACTTTAAAAATTGCCAGGAGAACCTTTGGTAGTGGCTTGGGAGAGATACAAGTAGATTTTTGTAGCAAATCAGAACTATGGACTAACTGATGATGAATTAGCAGCTAGCTTCTATCGAGCACTAACTTTGGAACTACAAGGATAGGCTGATGGATTACTCGGAGGAGATTATTGGGAGTTTGTAAGGTAATCATTTGATGAGATAATTGAGATTATGTACAAACAATCCGTAGTTGCCCAAGTCTACCAACCCCTTCAACGTCAAGCCGGATCAACTACTAGTGCACCTAAAGGAGCCTCTAGTAAGTCCAAAAATGAAAATGCGGCACATTGGACAAGGCTACCCCATCAGCATTACATCATTGATAAACTGACCTGGATTAACCATATGCTTGAAAAAGTTCTGACCAAGGTAATGAGCAAGATGACATCGTCAGGGAGATAAATGTTGACATCCTCAAATGTAAATACAAAGTGGAACAACAAACTATATTAATACAAAGTCTGAGTAATAGGATTGATCAGCTCAGTAAGCAAATAGATGTCGTGCAAGATGAAAAAAGGAAATGTAGAAGAATCAGTGATGGAGCCCATGAGGAAGTTTGAGTAATCATAAATGACAAAGTCGATCCACGACATTAAACAAGGCACTTCTTGGGAGGCAACCCAAATATCTTTTGTGCATTGTTTTATTTTAAGACATTTTATCATATTTTTTTAATCGTTGATTAGTAAGTTAATAGTGTAGTGAAATTGTTGAGACTTTGAACCAGTTACATCAATTGGTATTTTGGTGTATTTTAAGTAATGTGTTGCAGGAACAAACAAAAAGCTGAAGAATTGAGAAATCATGCTTTAAGGTGGCTTCTATGAGAAGGCATACGAGTCATAGTGAAAGTTACGACTTGTACTCATGCCTCGTAGAGTGAAACAATGAGTATCAGAAGGCTCCACCCACACTACAAACAAACCTTATGATTGGTAGGATCTTCTATGAGTCATAGAGGGGTTCATAGTGCTCAGGTATGAAATCAAAATTTTTCCAAGTGTTGGGTCTACTATAAGGCCGGGACCCACGAGTTATAAGTCGTCATATGACTCGTAGTTGGGGTCTCGTAAGACCAATCTGTAGAATTTTAAAGGACGAACCATTTTGAATTTTAAGAGACTTGCGTCCCCTTTCAGTTTTTAAGCCCCCATCATTCCCTATCACTATTTCATCCACCTTTACATTTTCACACACTAAAATTCCTCAGAAATTAAACTGTGCTCCAGGAACTCTACTAATTTTTCTTTTTCTTATCATTTATTTATTCATCTAGTAAGTTTTAATGATTAAAATTAGTTTATCTTTGAATAAGCTCTTGTCTGATGGATGCATGGATAAATTTCTTAGGAGCATAGACATGTGAAAATAACTGTGACAATAAGAAGAATATGATGTGAAAATGTTTACCTCATTGTGAAGGAGCCTTGGGGTCTACCTTTGCTCGGTGAATGATCTTGTGTTTTGTTGCTTACTTTATTAGTCGTTATCATATGAAGATCATGTGGGATTGAAATGGTGGATTGAGGGGCGTTACCATTTTACTTTCAAATATGTGATGATGCTGATACCTTTGAAAGAATTTAGAACTATTAAGGGTTGATTACTGCTTTGTCTTATTATGATTGGTGATGAAGGATGTTCACATTTGTCGCAGTGTCGTCCATGCCTTTGTGTTTTAAACTTCTGTGCTAACTTGAGTGGTTGTTGGTCTTAATGGAAAAGTTGCAGACATTTGAGATACTTTATGTTTTCTACTATGATGACTCACTATGAGTCGTAGTGACCCCTCGTCGTAGTGACCCCTCGTCAAAGGTAACAGTCATTTAGGGTGCCTTATTATTTTCCATGTGACAAACACCTATGACACGTAGCACCTGTTATTGGTCGTAATGATGACCTCATGGTCTTGATCTAAATTCTCTACCTGACTTCGAAATGAGCTACGAGCAGAGACTATGACCCGTAGGCTCGCATATGAGTCATATCTATGACTCATAGCTTATTCCATAATGCTTTTTATTTTATAGGTCAGTTCTACGATGCTAAAGTATGACTCATACATTATGCTACGAGATGCATCTATACCTCGTATCTGCAGCCTTGCCCCTGGTTCTGGTTGTTTTTACTTTAGTAATTATAGTATTTTTGTGTAGTTGTTTCATTTGATACTTGATAGTTGGAATACGATATCTTGGGGCTCATGCTTTAATATGCTTGTAGATAAAATGTCTTCAAGAGGAAGACGGAGTGCAACTTTTATTTCAGGTCATCGCCTAAGAAATGAATCCTCTGAGGAGGAGCAGTAAATTGAGGAGATGCACATGCACCCTGACCCAGCGGTGAACATGCCCTTGGCATGAGAATGATCAACCAGAGTAGTGACAGAAGTGGACAGCCCCTCCCAGTTTGACAAGGAGGGTGAAGAAACTGAGGCAGGTGATGATGACTCCACCGCTAATGTGGATTCTTTTGGAGTGTCTCAGGCTCATTTTGAAGAGACTATTCCTCTATAACCTGATAATTCTGCATACATATCACGAGCCAAGCCAAAGGCCTAGACGTGACCAGCGAATGGGGAACCCGAAGAGATCCCAAACAAGCCTCGTAGCATATCATTACACATCCTTAGTCGCAAAAAAAATTAAAATATATTTGAAGAATGGAAATAAGGGAAAAGGGGCTAAGGGAGAACTTGTCATAGCATAGGATCAAAAGATAATAAAATCTACTCTAGCATAAATACATAGTTTTGTCCAATGGCACCTCTAACCCCGATAATGGAGAAATTCTTTTTCTTAGGAATACATATGACATTCGTCACTACAAAAAGTATAATGGTAATCCTACCATTAACTACTTCATTTATGAATTTCATAGTAATAGAAATACATGTCCTAATGAGACAAAATTTTGAGCTTTCTATCCTCTTGCCTAGTAGGCAAAGATTTACCTCTGTGGGAAGGATGATTCATTCGGATCGACATGAGAGTCCAACTACATTGCCAAAATCCATGTTGTATATTTGAAAGAGGTTGACCTCCATGCTTCTCTCATTGTACACTCCTCTTCCCGCCGAGCCCCCTTTCTCCTTGGTCTACAGAGACAAAATATAGGATATAGATAAGAGCGGGGGCCAAGACATATAATCGGGTCCACCCTTATAGTCAACAAGATCAATACATCAAGGACAACAATGTCTTACATAGCAAGAGTTCACAAACTAGGTCCCCGGAATAGAGGACTCACTAACTATCTTGAGAAAGTCGTACTAGCCACGTGGAGGAGGATGCTCAAGGACTCTGGTTCCTATACGGTGTTATCATTTGGGCAAGAGTATGTGTTAGTACATTTGAATGTACTATGTAGGAAGAAATGCAACAATAGATAGGTATCATAATCAAAATGCATAACAATAGGCAATAGGCATAATATACAAATATTGCATGTATGATCAATGCTTAAGTAAAACATGCTTAAGTAACTCATACATATCAAGTATAGCATATGTGCAGAAAAGACCAAGATAGATTTCCAAAGTACAAACCCCTTGGCAGATTGGTGATGAAGCCACCCCATCACTTAGATGCCAAGGTGCAAACCCCTTTATAGGTTACCAACGTATAAACCTCTTGATAGGTTAGTGATGATGTCGGCCCATCACCTTAGTGCCAAGGTACAAACCCCTTGATAGGTTACCAAGGTACAAACCCTTTGATACGTTAGTGATGATGCTGCGCTATCACCCTAGTTCAAAGGTACAAACCGCTTGATATGTTACCAAGGTACGGTTAGAGGATGGTCACACCCTACCTCCCATGGTGATTAAGGCATACCCCTCAATTGGCTATGGTCAATCCAACACTATATAGAGAGATATCATATGCATACTTTCCGTTTATCATATACTAACATCATATAAAAACTCTTAATTTATCATCATAAAATCAATTATGACGTAAGACATGCATTGGACCTTCAATTCCTCAAGAAATCATAACCAGACATTTTATTAAACACTTGGCGGGTGTGTAGTACTAAAGTAAAACCATGCAATTCAAAAGTGATATCATGCAAGAAAATTGAATGTAAAACCATAAAACAACACCTCACAACAAATTCAAGAAATGTACATTAAAATCCTTCATCAAATCTCACATTAGATCTAACAATTAAGGCTCAAAACATGCTTAGATAATCGTAAGTTTAAGAAACCCAACTTTGTTTTATAGGTAAATTCATGATGTAAAACACTCATAAATAGATCAACTTAAAATCATCAAATTTAAGTAAAAAGGGATCTTGATCTTCATGGGTGAAGGAAACCCATGAATGAAACCCACATAACATAGGTCTAGAGTTGCTTGGAATTGAGATTGGGAAGAATGGAGACTTGGAAATGATCTTGGAATCCGATCTTGTTCTTGGGTTTCCTTGAAATTTAATTGGGGCTTGATGGATGCTTTTGAGAGAATTGAGAGTGACATAGATGAGAGTAATGAAATTGGCTCCTTACGATTAGGGTTTAGGTCTTTCAGGAAGGTTAAGATAGCCTAATAAGCCAAAAAGGGTAACTAGGATAATTAGCATTTATGAAAATGCCATTAGTGAATAGATGGAAAAATGGGCAAAGTGTTTCCCCACTGAAGGCCACACGGGTCAAGTGGCACTGCATGGGTCGTATGGAGTGCCCGTGACAAGGTACTTAGTCCAAAAATTGAATTTGGAATTGATTGGAAAAAGACATCTCGTCATGACCACGGAGGCCTCCACAGGTCGTTTGGAGTCTCACAGCAACTGTGGAGGTTTGTGGCACCATACTTGGCGCTGAAAAATGTTTCCCATGCCCCTTGCCAAGGGAAATGACTCGTGCCACCTGCCACGACCCGTGTGGGTAGCCGTGGTCCATGCTTTTGCTCTAAACTCACCTCCACGCATAGCAAGCCTCCCTTACTCACCTTCACGCCCCTCTTCAGGACCAGTGGCAAGCCTCACGACCCATGATACTAGTCGTGGTCCATGTATTAGACTCAAAATGGTTTTTCCCATCCTTACATGCCTCACACAACCCGTACAATTCACCACTTCCCATATAGATGCTCGTGTAACATCACTGCACTAGGGGGTCTTACGAAAATGATCATAACTCCCTCATGCGACCTTCAAATGAGGTGAAACCAAGTGCTTGTGAAACTAACTCAAAGGGATTTCATTTGATATGTTATGGTCCACCCAGTTCCAAATGTGCTTAAGATTATACTAGTTTAAATTTGACCCTTGTATGAAACAACACCAAAAACTCAATTTGGAGGTATGTCTTGAACTTGTTTAGGTACTATGAGTCTCCCCTGAACCTAATACACCCCCAACCTAACCAAATAAGGCTTGAAACATGGATATATATGAGCATAGAGTTATGGGGTGGCATAATATCTCCCCCTTGGGAACATTCGTCCCCGAATGTCGAAGAAATGTACATATGGAAAATAGTCATGAATACTTTAGCCCAAACACGAATACAACAATGCACATAAACATTATTTCCAAGGAAATTTCAACATGTACATCAAAATTCTCATAATCTTATTAACATGAACATGAATGCATGCAATGACATCTGGGCCAAAACTTGAGACTTATAATTATAAAATGGACTTGACATGTCATCATAAGCTTGAATAGAATGAAAGAGATACGAATATTGCTTCTCCATGACCGTACCAGCTCCTCGAGAAACACATATGAATGAAGGACTCTTCTAAAGGGGCCTTGACGAACACCATATCCTCATTAACTAACCTTTGCACTCATCCATCCAACACCTCCACTGGAACCTTCCTTTAAACCAACTTGTCCTACACATTACCTACAATTTCAAGGAGTGCTATAGTATTAGAGTCACCAACATATCTAATCCACCTAGAAGCATGAACAACCGGACGAACAATAACTACATCCATAGGCAACCCAATCTTATGCAACCTTACTAACCTCCCTCCACACTCTATAAGGACTCACAATCCTCAACTACATTGTCAACCTTAAACACTCATAGTTCACTTAGTACCACAACCACCATCTCCCCCTTGGGAGACAACTTCCACTCTATCATTTTCTCACACAAAACTTCCGACTCTAACAAGGCGGAATCAAGGCCTTGCCTAATCTATACCTCTTAACGTAAGAAGATTCGGAATCACAAAGGACACTATACTACCATTGCCAACTTCCCTCAACTTACTTCCAACCTAGCCCATCGATGGACCTTACTAGTTTTCTCTTTGTCACCATTATCCACTTATGCTAAGCTACCCATAGTCACCCTACTTAGAGCACTAACCACAATGCTAGCCTTACCAAAAAAAGAACTAAAACACACTAATATCATAATCCTTAAGGAATTCTAACCACCTTCTTGTTATCCACAAAGCACACTTATCATCTTTTAGTAAACAACCTCTCATCCTCCAAGACTCACAACACTACCCCCCAAATAATTCACAAGCTCTACATAATTCAATACCTCATCACTAGAGACCACCACAAACATATAAAGGTAGGGGTTTAAGACCCTATTCTAGAGGCCCATAAACATAGCCAATGCATACATCAACTAATATCCATGAAGACACAATATGCATGCAACTATTCCATCCCAAGTATAACACCACAAACCACCACACCAACTCCAACAAGTCACAAGGAAAAACCTAATCCAAGGTGAACATTGATAAACACTTATGGACTTTCTAGCAACCATCTACTCAACCAAGTGGTAGAAACCAAATGTTCACTTCACAACTCGGGATACACAAGAAGCCCACTAGCAACAAAAAGTATAATGAAACCCTGATCCATCAAAATCAAAACCATCAACTTAACTTCCTTCACCTTCCTCTTTAAAGCGGCATGATCAACTAGAAGAGTAAAGAACATTCGTTAGGGGGTGGAAAGCCCTATCTCACTTCTAAAGCACGACATAGACCATGAAGAAGGGAAACATTTCCTAAAATGTCTCATAGCCTCCTACTTAAAGTTGTGGTGCACAACACAACCATGAATAAGACTTTAATCAACGTGGTGCCTTTGACTCTAAGGATCTATCAACCTAGTGCTCTAATACTAAGTTTGTCAAGACCCAAGACTAAGGCCTAGACGTGACCGGTGAATGGGAAACCTGAAGGGATCCCAAACAAGCCTCGTAGCATATCATTACACATCCTTGGTCAGAGAAATGATTTAAAGACACTTGAAGAATGTAAATAAAGGAAAAGGGGCCAAGGGAGAACTCGTGATAGTTTAGGATCAAGAGATAATAGAACCAACTCATAGCATAAAAACATAGCTTTGTCAAATGACACCTCTACCACATAGATAAGAGCGGGGAGCAAGACCTATAATTGGGCTCACCCTCATAGTCAAAAAGATCAATACATCAAGGACAACAATGTATTATACATAGCAAGAGTTCATAAACTAGGTACCCAAAATGGAGGACTCACCAACTATCTTGAGAAAGCAGTACCAGCCACGTGGAGGAGGATGCTTAAGCGGGACTCCGGTTTCTAAATGGTGATATCATATAGGCAAGAGTATTTGTTAGTACATTTGAATGTACTAAGTATGTAGGATGCAATGCAGCAGCATATAGGCATCATAATCAACATGCATAACAATAGGAAAATAGGCATAATATAAGAATATCATGTATGATCAATTTTTAACTAAAACATGCTTAAATAACTCATGCTTATATAGGATACCATATGTTAGGAAAAGACCAAGCTAGATTCCCAAAGTACAAATCCCTTGGTAGGTTGGTGATGATGTTACACCATCACTTAGGTGCCAAGGTACAATTCCCTTGATAGGTTACCAAGGTACAAACACCTTGATAGGTTAGTGCTGATGCCGCCCCTTCACTATGATGCCAAGGTACAAACCCCTTGATAGGTTACCAAGATACAAACCCCTTGATAGCTTAGTGATGATGTCGCCCCATCACCCTTGTGCTAAGGTACAAGCCCCTTGATAGATTTCCAAGGTACAAGTCCCTTGATAGGTTAGACTATGGTCACACCCTACCTCCCATGGTGATTAAGGCATACCCCTCCATTGGCTATGGTTAATTCAACACTATATAGAGAGATATCATATGCATACTTTCCTTTTGTTATCACAACACCATATACATACTCTTCTTTCATCATCATAACATTATTCATAACATAATACATACTTTGGACATAGAGTAAAACCATGTAATTTAAGGTACCATAACCGAACATTTTATCAAACACTTGGCGGGTGTGTATTACTAGAGTAAAACCATGTAATTCAAGAGTGATGTCATGCTAGAAAATTGAATGTAAAACCATCACTGAACACCTTGCAACTCCCCCAAGCAATATACATTAAAACCCTTCATCGAATCTTACATTAGATCTAAGATTCATAGCTCAAAACATGCTTAGATAATCATAAGATTAAGAAACCCCAACTTAGTTTTATAGGTAAATTCATGATGTAAAACACCCATAAAAAGATAAACTTAAAATCATTCAATTTGAGTAAAAAGGGAACTTGGGCTTCATGGGCGAAGGGAACCCATGAATGAAACCCACATAACTTAGGTATAGAGTTTCTTGGAATTGAGATTGGAAAGAATGGAGGCTTGGAAATGATCTTGGAATCCAATCTTGTTCTTGGGTTTCCTTGAAATTGAATTGGGGCTTGATGGAGGCTTTCGAGAGAATTGAAAGTGTGATAAAGATGAGAGTAGTGAAATTGGATCCTTAGGATTAGGGTTTAGGTATCTTAGGAAGGTTAAGATAGCCTAAAAAGCCAAAAAGGGTCATTAGGATAATTAGCATTTATGAAAATGGCATTAGTAAACAGATGGAAAAATAGGCAAACTGTTACAGCGCTAAAGGCCCCATGCATCGAATGCCCCTCCATGGGTCGTGTGGAGCGCCCATACAAGGTCCGTAGTCCAAATATTGAAGTTGGAATCGATTGGAAAAAGACATCTCGTCATGACCACAGAGGCCTCCATGGATCGTATCGAGCCTTATGGCCATTGTGAAGACTCGTGGCACCATACATGGTGCTGGAAAATGTTGCCAATACCCCATGCCACACCCTGTGCCACCTGCCGCAACCCCTGTGGGTGGCCGTGGTCCATAACTTTGCCTGAAACTCATCTTCACGCATACCAAGCCTCCCTTACTGACCTACATGCCCCACCTCACCACCAGCGACAAGCCTCACAACCTGTTCCATTGGTCATGGTCCATGTCTTAGTCTCAAAATGGTTTTCCCTAGCCTAACATGTCTCACACAACCCGTACAAGCGACTACTGCCCATATAGATACCCGTGTGACATCACTGCACTGGAGGGTCATACGAAAACGATCATAACTTCCTCATGCGACCTCAGAATGAGGTGAAATCAAGTTCATTGCGAAGCCAAATAAAAGAGATTTCATTTGAATGTTGGGGGCCAACTAGTTCGAATTGTAAAAATTATGCTAGTTTAAAGTCTACCCTTGCATGAAACGACACACAAAACTCAACTTGGAGGTAATTCTTGAACTTGTTTAGGTACTATGAGTCTCCGCTGAACCTAATACTCCCCCAACCTAACCAAATGAGGCATGAAACATGGATACGTGAGACCATAGATTTATGATGTATCATAGTACACCGTCACCTCCACCGACCCTCAAAATATAAGGTGGTGCATTTCGGGCATGAAAGAAATTTATTATAAGGTACTGGAACTAAAGGGTCAAGGGAGGCCAGTGCGAAGATTTCATGAGGAGGCAAGGTTGAAAGACTCAAGGTTGAAAGGTGTGCCAGGTTTAGAAGCTTTCATTGACTGCTATGGATTAGGATGTTTATCACAAATGCTGGGGAAGTATGTTTCTTACTTGGTCCGGGAATTCTATGCTTCATATTATGCTACTGTACATAACAACATTCCGAGACTCATGAAGCCCATTGATGCAGCACAGTTGAGTAAAGTTATGGTCAGGAGCGAGATAGTCAACATCTCAGCAGAGACTATTTGAAGGGTGCTATTCGAGCCGAGTTATAGAGCCTCGAGCTCTACAGTAGAAGATGACCATAGAATGGAAGACGTGAGGAAAATAATTAATCAGAATGATGTTGGGCTAAAAATAGAATTATTAAGGTGGATAGCAGGCCAAGTTCGCAATTAAGGTGTCGAGCCAATATGGGTTACAGACTATGCCAAGCATATTCTGAAGGCCCATCTCTCATTTAGGGCAAAGTTCTGGTGATATATTACCCAGATGCGCATCAGGCCCACATTAACAAATAATGTGATCACAATAGAGAGGGTCGTGTTGTTGGCAAGCACCTTGGCAGGATATGAAATTGATTAGGCTCGAGTTTTGGATGAATAGATTCATGAGTCAGCAGTTCGTACCCATCAGGCATTGTCATTCTCCATTTTGATTCATAGACTATGCAAGGAGGCGGGTGTAATGGTGCCTCTTCACTTGGACCCTCATGTAGAGGCTTAGCATATGATGGATCCCAGCCTAATCAAGGCTGGTAAAAACCCAATAGCCCTATAGAGAGTTATCCCACCTCCTATCCTAGATCAATTTCCGATCAAGCCACAGGTTCTTGCTTTGCCTCCAACTCCTATGGGTACCACTCCAGCTACTACAGAGGCCACATCGGTAGCTGAGATCGAGTCTACATCATCCACCAGCAAACCATCACCAGCAGCAGCTACATTTTAGGTTGACCCTCTTTTCTCTGCTGTTGCTTTTCAGGCTTTATCGTGCAGGGTGGCAGTAGCAGAGTGTAGGCTGCGAGAGTTATCAACACGGGTCACGCCGTTGATTGATCATATTGTTCGATACACTAAGGATAAGAAGAGGGCATTTGCCTAAGAGTTAGCTAATGATAGAGACTGAGCGATTGATGCACGAGTCGATGCGTTCGAGGCTAGAGTCCAAAAGAGGCTCGAGGGTGCTAGGCCTGCCGACATGAGTACGGTGATTGATGAGTTGGCCAGGTTTAAGGTGACTTGTTGCAGCTATTAGCCACCCCTGTTCCGGCCCAAGAGGTAGCACCGATAGGAGATGAAGCATTTAATTGGCTCGCTGAACGACTGGACACTAGAGGAAAAAGGACTCTTGTGCAAGCTAAAGGAGCCCATACCTGATGAGTTGGTCTAGGAGTTGCTTTTACTGGCGCTATTCAGAGAGGGAGAGAGAGAGCACAACACACCCACCTGGATAGGGTACTTCAGTAAAGGAGGAGAGGCAGACTTAGGACCCCGCAGACCAGCCCAAGATTAGTGCATAAGAACTATGATGTTTGACCACTTTTAACCCCAACACTTACTTTTCTTTACGGATACTCTGTCCTTCTGGTTATTGTTATGTTTTTTTTTGTGGATGTTCTTGTTGCATAACATTTTTATGTTGGTTTGGATCTTAGTTTTGGTTAACTGTTAGCTTTGAATATATATATATATATATCTATATATATATATCTATGTTATGTTTCCGTATGTTAGTCTTTTCTTTGTGTTGTTACTTTGAGGACAAAGTATCCTATTTTGGTGGGGTTGTTGAAGTTATGGATTATCGTGAAGTCTAAGTAGCCTCAGGTCCATAGCTTCCATAACTTCCCCGATTTTTGATCCCAAGGTTTTCTTGTTGTGCTTCTATTTCCTTGTGGATGTTTATTTTTCTGGTGAACCGACATAGTTATGTACTGAACATAATGAGTAAATTCATAGTAGTAATTATCTAATGGCATATACATTATTGTTAGAGTTGTTTTCTATGTTTTGATCAAAACATGGGTACGCTAATTTTTTTTTGAGGTTGTGAGTATTGATGCATTCATATATTTGTGAGTATTTGCAATGTTTGTTCTGATATTGTGAAGGTAAGCTGAGACTGAAAGCGTTATTTGTGAGTCTGCTTGATGGTGGATGCAATTTCCATGTGTGTTGTAAGCTTATTTTTCTGTATTCATGCATCTTGTGTGGACTTGGAACTTGCCTTGTTACTCTAAAGTTGGTTTGGTGATGTGGTGGATATGGAAAGGATCTTAGGCTTTTGTTCTTTGAGTGAAACCACTTTTACCCTAAAATAACCTACCATTTAAGTGAGAGAATCCCTTTTTCCAATTTTTTGAGTTTATCATGTACTCATTCTTTCTTGATACCTTGTTAGCTTAACATTGTTTGATGAAATACCTTGATATTGACCCTTTTCTATCCTTGAATATGTGAACCTCGATTGATGCCAAAGGCCTAAGTTGATTGTGGCTAGAGTTGATGGCCTTGTTTTGAGACATAGATATTGTGTACACTTAAGGCTAAAAGCCTAAGTTGAGGGTGTCCTTTATTGTGGTAAAGTAAAAGTGATAAGGTGGTTAGTTGGGAAATCAAGAAAGAAGTGAAAAAGCATGAACCGAGTGAACGAAAAGAAGAAAAGTGCCTTAATTGAGAAAAAGTAGAAGAAATGAGTTTGAAATCAAGGCACGACTGAAAAGGAGAAACAAAGCACTCTAGAAAAGTTCAAAGCAAGTGAACAAGGAGGGATAAATGAAAAAGGGGTTCGATTATGAAAGCAAAAAGTGTTAGTAAACATGATTCAAGGATATCTTTTAGTCACTACTTGCACAAAATGCCGCACCAAAGAACCTTGAGTCTATGTTACAAGCCTTTAAGTCCTAAAGTGATCCAACTCCACTCTATCACCAAGCCAGAAAAATGAGTATAAGGGCAAGCTTAGGGTGTTAGTCATTAGGCATGAATTTCAATTCTGAGAGTGAGAATGTTTCCTCAGTCCCTGCTTTCTCAATGTTCTTGAGTGAATATAAGGGACTTCTTTCTAGTGAGGGTATTCACACTACTTGAGTAGTATATAACTATATTAGTGATTGTGGATGGTTGATGAGCTAGCTTGCCAAAGTTGGATTGTCATGTCTTTCATGATGTTCTAGCTTGCTCAATAACTTGGCAACCCTGTTTTGAAAATAGTAGCTAGGTACCTTAATCAAATGAGTTGTTGTATATGCCATTGATATAGCTGCAATGTATTTCTCTTTGACTGCATAGATTGAGTCGTCGCATGAGGACAAGCAACAATTCTAAGCTGAGGGTGTTGATGTGTTGTCAAATTAAAGCACATTTAATGCCTAAAACAAGGGATTTTGTGAGTTCTTAAAGCAAATTTTTAGTGTTTTGATGTGTTCTTGTGTTAATCTTGTAGAAAAGTTAGGTTGGCATGATTTTGAAGAAAAATTACAGATTTTGCTGAAGCATCGGCCATACGACCTCTTCTACGAGTCGTAAGTTGTGTCATAGCAGGAATTAGAGACCAAAAATCAGAATATGCTAAGTGAAGGTCATCCCTACAAGCCCAGGCTATGAGTCATAAGACATACTACGACTCATATAGGTGGACTCGTAGCAAGAATCAGAGAGCCAAAATGTTTGACCCAAAACTGAAGACCAAGGCTATGAGACTAATATATGAGTCATAGCTCGAGTAACGACTCATACATATGGGTCATATCAGTTCAATCTAAGATGCCAAGAACCTGATACGAGACCCATACTATGACTCATAGGCTAATCTACCAGTCATAACTGCAAAATTTATCAAATGCCAGCTATTTTTTCTACATAATTCCTAGGGTTGTCTTGTAAATACAATAAATAGTTTAAGTTATGTTTTTGAAGAGAGTTCGAATAGTAGACATTTCTGAATTACATTTTGAAGCTTTTCTTAGATTTTTAGAGTAAATTATTGTTCTCTTTGGGAAACCCTTTTTGCGGATTGCAAATCTTGCTTTATACTCATTGTTGATCAATCAACCTTATGGGTTTGCAACTTGCGATGCTTTTTTTCTCCATTGTTATTGGTGAAACTCTCAACTATGATTGTTATGTGCATTCTTATGTGTTTTATCTAAACCATGAGTAGCTAAACACCCACAACTTGGAGTTGTTGGAACCATGGGTAGTTGACTTGAGATGACCTAGGTTTTGTGCATATCTATAATTGAGGTTTTGCATGTATTGTTTATTTCTCTTCATTATTAATGTTGTTTGGTGGTGGTCAACACCAAACCCTGCCTATTATCACGATCTCAACCAAGGTAGTGATGAATAGGAAAAGGGAAGTAGATGATAGGATTCGATTGATATTTTCCCATCTAATCGACCAAACCTGGCCAAGAGGAGGTTAACTGGGACAATAGGTAACAGTTAGTTGGCACTCCATGGTGGTCCACCAAGCGCCATAGTGAAATTCGACCTTCACCATCACAAGAGGGCTGGAAGAACATAAGTTTCCAACCTGCATGCAGTTGACCGATCAAAGTTATATTACCTAGGGTAATTGATTCAACGAGCCATAAGGAACACGATTCCCAAGTTGCCCCTAAAATTGAGTGTTCTGCCAAATTTTTGTTAGTTTTCATTTTAAGTTGTCTTTGAATCACAACAACCCCCCTCCCCCATCTAGAGATTATATTTATAGATACTAAAATTAATTAGTAGTGAAATCTTATAGTCAAGCTCTGTATTCCCTGTGGATTCGACTCTAACCTCGATTAGCTTAATTACTGATAGCAACCACTTTCTTATTGGAGAGTGAATACCATCACTTACCCTCATCCTCATAAGTATTCAAAAAAATATATACAACTTGTAGTCTAACCATAAGCATGGAAGAATATACATCTTGTCCCCGGCCATGAGGACTAACCAAAAGCTAACTTGAACAATCTATCTAGCCACGAGGAGAACCAATAGGAGCTCTGGTTCCTACATGGTAATATCATGTAGGCATAAAGTATGCATTAGCATGTTTGGATGTGCTAAGTATATAGGACGCAATGCAACAAGAGATAACTAACATAATCGAAATGCATAAACATAGGCAATGAGTAGCATATAACAATATGGCATGCATGTGAGATTTATGTAGTAAATAATTCTTACATATAACATAATACATGTGTATGAAGACACCACTAACTATTGGTAGATCGTCACACCCTACCACCCTTGGTGATTGAGGTACAAACCCTGTCAATAGGTTAGTAGTTCGTCGCACCCTAACACCTGTGGTGCCTGAGTACAAACCCCTTGATAGTTTGATGCATCATCGTACCCTACCATCGATGGTGCCAAAGTATAAACCCTCTGATAGGTTATCAAGGTACGAATCCCTTGACACAGTTACCTGGTGCGCAAACCTCGAGTAGGGCATGGTCAAATTCCAACACTATATAGGGAAACATCATACATTCATTTTACCATAATTTCATCATTATATAGTTATTCAATTCATAACACATGCATTGGACCATAAATTCCTCAAGAAACCATGACCGGACATTTTATCAAACACTTGGCAGGTATGTACTGTTAGTATAAAACTATGCAATTCAAGAGTGAAATCATGGAAGAAAACTTGAAGTAAATTAGCCCACCAATACTTTGTAATACCATCTCACAAAATACATTGAATCCCCTCATCAAATCCCAAGAAAGAACACGGTTCTACTGCTTAAAACATGCACAATTATAATAGGTAAATCATCTCATGTTTACACTTAAAAAGGAGTAACGATGTACTTTCAAAAAAATTTCATAAAATCCCAATATAATGTATGATCATTATCTCAAATGAATAATACTCATTAGTAACAAAACTTGGAAACAAGATATTTTCTTAGAATTGAAAGATTGGACTTCATGGGTGAAAGGTACCCATGAATGAAACCCACATACCTTAGACCTTGAATTTCCTGAAATTGAGTTGTCAAAGACTAGAAGTTTGGAAGTGTATCTTCGAATCAAAGCTTTCTCTTCAGTTTCCTTGAATTTGTATTGGGGTTTTGGTGGAGGTTCCAGGGAGAATTCGAGGCGAAATTTGGCAAAAACCCGTATATACCCCTGCAGATATGAGTTCTACGAAAATGAGAATAACTTCTTCATCTGAACTCTGAATAATGTGAAACCAAGTATATTGGAAAGCTAATTCAAAGATGTTTAATTTGGTATGTATGGGCCACAAAGTTCTTTGAGTTCTAAGAGATATGCCCCTTTAAAGTTGACCCTCCTATCGGTACTTATGCAAAAGTTAGCCAACGAAATTTTCTTTGAACTTGGCTTGATATAGAGGACCGACGATTGTCTTAAATGAAATAAATAATCTTGAATTAGACTTGAATGATAGATTGAAGCTTGAATGGATTTCTCAAGATCCGGATTGAGTTTGGGACACTTGAATTTGGATGAAACATTAGTCTAAGTGTTTGAGAAAGTATCAGGGAATGTCTTGAATTATATGAAGTTGAAATATGGCTAAGTATAGGTATTTTCACGTATATGAAGGTTTAGTAACAAGACCCAAGAGCCTTAAATCAGAATAAATTAGATGGGCACAAAATAAGGCAGTGGCGTGCCCCAGTCAGGTCGCGCCAGGGGCGTGCAGGCACACTATTTTTGTTGCTCACATGAAATTTTGAAGTTTGCTACAGTTGTTCTAAAATTTGGGTTAGACCCATTTACCACTTAATTTTGCTCCATGAGTAAGAATATGAAGTTGGATTTTTGACATCACACATAATTTTTGAGATATATGGAAATTATGATTCCAGACACTTTCGAGGCACTTTTTGGGGTTATTTAACTTATCTTCCGATCTAACACCCATTATGGCCAATACCTTATAAATATCATCAATAAACTCTTGTGGGTCCTCATCCATCATTATCCCATAGAACTCCGATGGATTCATCCTCATTAAGTCTCTCGCCCTAGATCCCAGGGTAGGAGCATGACGGGATTGGGCCCCTTGATTAACTTGATGAGAGATAGGTTGAGCTAGCAAGGTGAGAGCATCCCGGAGCTCACCATGAGCCAGTTATTCCTCAAGAGCACAGGATCTTCTTCCTTTTGTGTTAGGGATGATCAACTTGCATAGAAAAAATCAATTGTTAGGGGGGAAAAATTTACTTCAACTCTATAGCACGGCTTAGAACATGAAGAAGGGAAGCATTTCCTAAAATGTCTCATAGTCTCCTACTTATAGTCATGGTGGACAACATAATCATGAATAAGACATTAATCAATGTTGTGTGATAGAGTACGAGGATCTAATGACATAGTGCTCTGGCACAATATTTTCACGACCCAAACTAGGTCGTAAATGTGACACGGCCCACGGGGACCCCCAAGGAACCCCAAGAAAGCCTCTTAACATATTATTATACATTCTTGGTCGTGGAAGCAATTGAACACCAACACAATAGTAGAAGTAAAGGTATATGGACTAAGGGAAAACCTTCATTTCATAAAACATCAAGAAAGTGAAGAGAATCAAGCTTATAGCATATTACATACTTGTCCAACAACACCTCTAAACATAGAATGGGCTCACCATCATAATAATGACAATAGGTAATCCAAATATATAAGATATAATCTAAACATAAGCATGAGAGAAGATAGATATTGTCCCCAGATATGAGGACTCACCAAAAGCTAAATTGAACAATCCGTCTAGGCACGTGGAAGAGGATGATCGAGCAGGGCTCCAGTTCCTACGTGATGATATCATGTAGGCATAGAGTATGTGGTTAGTACATTTGAATGTACTATGTATATTGGATGAAATGTAACAAGAGATGGGAAACATAATCAAAATGTATAATTAGCAAGAGATATCATATTTTAAACATGGGATGCATGAAGAATGCTTGAAGTAAAACATGCTTGAAAAATAAACATATTTACTAGCTTGATTAACACACTAAGGTGACATGCTTAGATAATCCAAGTACCTTGTATTAGAGAATGAGGGATATAACATGAGTCATAACCTCTTCTAGTAGGTAATGGGTAGTATATGAGGGTAAAGAGAACATAATTCATAAACAGTACATGTAAACATGAGATAATGAATAACACATGAGGGTAGATGGTAGCATGGGTCATAACCTCTACATGTGAGCTTGAGGTAATACATAATATTGAGTTGCATATGAGGGTGAGGTGCACCATATAGTTCATAACCCATACATGTAGAAATTGGCCGTGTACTAGAGGGTAAAGCATGTAACATACTTCATAACCCCTTCTAGTAGGCTTCACAATTCACAAGAGCATAAACCATCGTATAAGCACTCAATAAGTTATCAACAATTCCCAAGAACATAACGAATATGACAGCCCAACACATCACATGTAAGATAATAGGTACTTTGGATGATGTAAACACACATATATACATTTCTTTCATCACCATAAGCCACTTTAATCATAAGCCATACAATAGACCATCAACAACTCAAGGACCCTAAACCGAACATTTTATCAAACACTTGACAAGTGTGAAGTGCTAGTGTAAAATCATGAAATTCAAGAGCAGATTCATGCTAGAAATTTCAATGGAAAACCATCAATAGATACTTGGTAACACCCACAACCAGTATACATCCAAACTTTTCACCAAATCTCACAATAGACCTTGGATTAATAGCTCACAACATGCTAAAATAATCACAATTTCATGAAACACCAACGTAGAGTGCAGTGAAATTCATAATAAGCAAGACCCATGAGTAAATCAACTTTAAATCATGCAATTTTAGGTAAAAGAAAGCTTGGACATCATGGGTGAACTACATACCTTGACTTTGGAGAATCCGTGAAGAAGATTGGAGATGGAAACTTGAAGCTTCAATGAGAACCTTAGGATCTGGATGATTTTTGGCCCAAAATATACCTACTCAGCGACCCTAGATCGTCGTGCCTAGGGCGTGCTAGCTCAATGGGAATTGCTCACTTTGCATTTTCAAACTTTGATATTGTTGCTCTAAAATCAGTGTTACACCCATTTTCCACTCAATTTTGCCCCTTGAACAAGAATATGATGTCGAATTTTCAATATCACGAACGGATTTTGAGATATGTGGAAATAATGATTCTGGGCAATTTCGAGGCCCATTTTCGAGCACTTTTGGGGGTCGTTTCTAGGAATCTCTATATCTTGGGCTAGGACACCTGACCTTTGATGTTCGTCTTTGACTTGTTGATAATTGTGACAACCAGATATAACCTTAACAATGTCCCTCTTCATACCACTCCACCAATACACCTCCCTCAAGTCTCTATACATCATCGTGGAATCGAGGTTAATCGAATAGGATGAATTATAGACCTCCTTCAAGATTAATTTTTTCACGTCAGCCACATTTGGTACACACAATGTACCTTGGTACCTAAGAGAACCATCTCGTCCTTGGGAGAAAACCTCCACTTTACCATCTATCACCAAGGCCTTCAACTTTAGCAAGGTTGGTTGAAGATCTTGTTTTGCCTTTACCTCCTCATCAAGGAAGATTTAGAACTATCAACAACCATTACACCACCATTGTCAACTTCATCTAACCTAACCCCTAATCTAGCCAAGTGGTGAACCTCTCTAGCCACCTCCTTGCCACCATCATCAACATGAGCTAGACTACCCATAGACACCCTGCTTAGAGCATCGACCACAACATTAGCTTTGTCGGGGTGATAAAGCATACTCATATCATAATCTTTAAGGAGCTCTAACAAACTTCTTTATCTCAAGTTAAGATCTTTTTCGGTGAACACATATTGGAGACTCTTGTAGTCAGTGAAAACATTAACATGAACCCTATACAAGTAGTGATCCCAAATTTTCAAAGCAAATACTACAGCCGCCAATTCAAGATCATAAGTGGGATAGTTCTTCTCATGCACTTTATGTTTTGTAAAGGCATATGCTATCACCTTACCATTTTGCATCAAAGCACACCTAAATCAGTCCTTGAGGCATGACAATACCCCACCACAAATCCTTCCAACCCTTCTGGTACAGTCAAGATAGGAACAGAGACAAGTTTATCTTTTAAGGTTTGGAAACTCTTCTCATATTCATCGATCCACAAAAATTTTGCCTTCTTTTCTATCAACTTAGTCATAGTAGAAGCAATAGAAGAGAAGTCATTCATAAACCTCTAGTAATTACCCGCCAAACCCAAGAAACTTCTAATGTCCAGTGGAATCAAAGGTCTAGGCCAATTTCTAATCACCTCTGTCCAGATCCACCTTAATGCCATCACCAAATACCACATGCCATAGAACACAACCTCTTTCAACCAAAACACACATTTTTATATTTACCATACAACCTCTCCTCCCTTACGATTTGCAACACCACCCTTAAGTAATTCACATGTTCCTCCTCACTATAGGAATAAATCAAGATATCATCAATCAAAACAAACACAAATAAGTTAAGGTACGGTTTAAAGAACCTATTCATGAGATCCATAAACATAGTTGGTATGTTAGTCAATCCAAAGGACATAACCCAAACTCAAAGTGCCCATACCTAGTCTAGAAAGTCATCTTGGGAATGTCACACTTCCTCACTTTCACTTGGTGATATCCATATCTAAGATCAATCTTAGAAGAGTGAGTAGCCCTTTGAAGTTGATCAACAATGTCATCAATCCTTGGTAGAGGGTATTAGTTCATTATGGTGACTCTATTAAGTTGCCAGTAATCAATGCACATCCTAAGTGAACCATCATTATTCTTCACAAATAAAACTTGTGCACTCCAAGGTCACTTGCTAGGACTTATGAAACCTTTCTCCAACAAATCCCTCAATTGCACCTTTAACTCCACCAGGGCCATACAATAAGGGGGAATATAAATGGGTTGAGTATTGGGAAGGAGGTTTATACCAAACTCTACTTCCCTTTTGAGAGGAACACCGAGAAGCTCATCGGGAAAGACATCAAGAAACTCATTAACCACCGGAACTGACTCGATAGAATGGACTTTGGACTCCACATCCCTAACACTTACAAGACGATAGAGACAACCCTTAGAAATCAGCTTTTGGGCTTTAAGGCATGAAATGAATCTACCCTTGACAACTACATCATGACTTTCCCACTCAAGGATGGGCTCATTATGGAATTGGAATTTAACCCTACGGGTTCTACAATCAATAGAAGCATAATATGCATGCAACCAATCCATTCCAAGAATAACATCAAAATCCACCATATAAAACTTAACAAAATCACAAGGCAAGATTTTATGCAATATCAACACGAGATAATTTCTATAGACTCTTCTAGCCACAATGGATTCACCAGTGGGGGTAGATACTTCATAAGGTTCACACAAAATTCAGGAATAACATGAAGCTTTCTAGAAATAAAAGGAGTAATAAAAGGAATAGTCGCTCCGAGGTCTATCAATGTATACACATCAAAATAAAAAACCGTTAACATACCGGTGATGACATTGGGCACCTCATTCACCCTTTGTCTCCCTTGAAGGAGTATAGAATCCATTTTGCCTTGGAGCACCCCCTTATTGGCCTCCTCTTCCCGTTTGACCCACACTTACACCTTGTCCTTCTGGATGACCATTTCTACCTTTGTTTTGAGCATGAGGACAATCAATCACCTTATGAGCCACTTCACCACAACAAAAGCAAGCATTAGAATATCTCAAACATGGGCCCTTATCGTTCCTACAACACCTTTGGCACGTAGGGTTAGGCACCCCACCACTACTAGCTTAGAATCTTGGATTCTTATTAGCAAACCTCCTACTAGGAGCATTGGAAGACCTTGTCCTTGGAACTTTTGGCCTTGAGGAAATTGGCCACCTTTGGAACTTTGGAATCACCTTCAAAACGAGCCTTCTTAGACTCACCACTTCTTCTTTTTCTAAGCTTCTCTCCCTATAGTTGCTCGGCGTATTTTATGAGATGGGAAAAATCATATCACCTACTAATATGGTGGTACGAAACTCCTCATTAACCAAGTTGGGCACACCCAACACAAATTTGTTTATCCTTGATCTCTGCTCGGCAACCAATTGTGGGGCATACTTGGAGAGTTGGTTGAACTTGAGGGAATACTCCCTTACACTCATGGAACTTTACTTAAGGTTTATGAACTCTATCATTTTAGCCTCCCTTAGCTCGACAGGAATGAACTGATTGAGGAATGCGACTTTGAACTCCTCCTAAGGAATAGCATTATCATCTCTTCTCTCCAATTTCCATTGTGTAAACCAAATTTGAGCCACCCCTTTGAGTTGATAGGCCGCTAACACCACTTTTTCCTCCGAATTGACCCCATAATAGATAGCATTTTGTACACCTCATCGATGAACTTTTGGGGATCCTATTTTGGTTTGGATCCATGACAGTCCTGTGGGTTCATTCTAATGAAATACCTCACCAAAGAAGCCGGAGTGGGAGCATGAGGAGCATGGACCCCTTGGTGAATTTTCTTGGCCATAGCACAAGCTAACATTGTAGTAACATCTCGGAATTCATCTTGGGCTACCCTTCCATCTTGAGGAGTGGGATGGACCGGTTGCTCCCCGCATACAGACTCTCCTTAGTCTCTCTTTTGGAATCGGAATGATCTAAGAGAGAAAAAAGTATTCGTTAGGGCCTTACACTCACATCTAAAGCATGATATAGAACATGAAAAAGTGAATCATGTCCTAAAATGTCCCATAGCCTCCCATTCATAGTTGTAGCGCGCTTCACAACCATGAATAAGACTCGGATCGATGTAGTGTGTTGGATTTCAAAGACCATTAACAACCTATTCCTCTGATACCAAGTTTTTCACAACCCAAGCCTAGGCCTAGACGTGACATGTCGAATAGGAACCCTAAGGGACCCTAAATAAGCCTTTAGCATATCATTCACACATTCTTGGTCACGGGAGCAAAATAAATAACACAAGACACATAAATAAGGGAAGCAGGACTAAGAGAAGTCTGGATATTTATAAAAAAAATAAAAGAGTCAAGCTCATAGCATAAGTATATCAATTATCCAACAACACCTGTTACATGGAATGAAGCGGGTGCAAAGGCACTTTCTGGGCTCACCCTAATAGTAACAAAAGTTCAACATAAAGAAATATAAAATAACAAAGAGTACAATAGATAGTGTCCTCGAACTTGAGAACTCACCAAAGTTTATCTTCCGAAGTACCAAAACTAACCACGTGGAGGATGATCGAGAGGTGCTCTAGTCCTTACATGGTAACATCATGTAGGCATAGAGTATGCGTTAATATGTTTGAATGTACAAATATGTAGGACGCAATGCAATAATACATAAGCCAATAGTCAAAATGCATAATCATAAGCAATAGATAAGTATATTATCAATATGGCATGCATGATCAATACTTGAAGTAAAATATGCTTGTAAGTCATACAACTTGTATAGTTCATATACATGTATGGGAAGAGATCATAACCAACATAGACTAAGCGAACTACTACTTGGGATCCAAGGTATGTCACCCACTTGTAAGGTTATTGAGGTAAGTCACCCGTCAACAAGGTGATAGGGCATGTCACCCCCAAGAAGGTGATTAAGGTATGTCACCCCTCAACAAGGTGATTGGGCATGTCACCTCCCTAACAAGGTTATTGAAGTATGTCACCCCTTAGCAAAGTGATTGGGAATGTCAACCCCCAAGAAGGTGACTGAGGTATTTCACCCTTCAATAAGGTGATTGGGCCTGTCACTCCACAACAAGGTTATTAAGGCATGTCACCCCCACAACAAGGTGATTAGGTGTGTCAACCCCTACATGAAACGCCGTAGATAATTTTCATGAATTCAATGCATACATGCAAGCCCTTAATCAACATAAAGTCACTTGACTTGTAAATCATGTAATTGATCATCCATAACATGAAAATCCTTATCATGACATTTTATCAAGCACTTCGCCAGTTCATAATCCTTGTTCAAAATCATGCAATTCAAGAGTGAAATAATATGAGAAATATCAATATAAATCAACCCACTAACATATAGTAAAACCTCATGTAGGGTACCTTCAAACTCATCACCAAATCTCATAATACATTATAGTTTCATAACTCAAAACATGCATAGTCTCAATAGAAAAAACCAATTCATGTTATAAGCTTGAAATAGATAAACATGCATAATCAATAAACATTTCATGAAACCCCAACATAATTTATAATCATAATCCATAATAAGAGATAGCCATTGATGATAGAACCTGAAAATATGTTATTTTCAAAAAAATTGAGATTCAGCTCCTTGAGTGAAAGGACCAATTAGATGAAACCCACATAACTCAAACTTGGATTTTATGTAGATGATCTTGAAGAGAACTTAGAGCTTAAGAAAATTCTTGAGTTCCAAAGTTAATCTTGAAATCCTTGAAATTTGAATGAAATATTTGGTTAAGTCTTGGAGGGATTTTTGAGAGGGTCTTGAGTGATATAGAGCTGAAAAATGGCTAAGTATGGGTATTTTTATGCCTGAACTGGTATGGAGCTATGATCCCAATACCCTCAGCTGAAACAGGAAAAATTAAGGAAAAACTTGCACGTGTCCGCATCCAATCCGCAACGTGGACCAAACGTGCACAAAAATAAAAATAAGTGAAATTTATTTTTCGCTATAGGTCATCTAAAATCTGGGTTATACCTATTTCCCACTACATTTCCTTTGATCTAGAATATGAAGTCTGATTTTCGATATCACGCATGAATTTTGAGATACATAAAAGTTACGATTATGGGCATTTTCGATCACATTTTTGGGTGTTTCACCTTTCTACAATTATAAAATTAAATAAGATTTGTAGTCCATGCTTTTGGATCTCAGCATAAATTTTAAATAGTTTTCATAATGGTTGGTAAACTAGTCTACAACCCATAGATGTATCTCAGGGAACCTATAATAGTTCAATGTTTGTAATTTTTTCTCCTTATTTCAATTTTTCAACTTTTGCAGTATAACAATATCTCTTACTTGAAAACATTCTTCCTCTCATGAGAGTTAAGCTAGAATGAATATAGTAGAAAAAAATTCTAACAACCCAGCATGAATGTAAATTGTATCAAACTACATAAAGACAAGTAGTAATCAACTCCAAGATAAAACATGAACTTTAAAATCATTTCAACATGCATGCACATGAAAACATGATAATAGCTGAAATACATGAATCCGAAAATGTACATAGGAGAATGGAAGATCTCAAACTAAAACTAAAGCGAAGGAAAAGAGATGTGGATAACGAGACATCATGTAGACCATGGACACTTAAAGAGCACCCTCATCTAGCTGATTTCATCAAAAATATTTGACCAAAGCAGTTTGTTTATTTCTCAACTTTCGCACTTACAGATCTAAAATCCAATTCCAAAACACTTTATAAAATAAATTTTCTTTCATACCAACACTCTTCAAAGGAAAAATGAGGTAGGATCACAAATAAACTTCTTTAGTAATGAAACATAAAAAACCATATGTTTCGATGCCAACTATTAAAGCAGATCAAACTCATAAGCCAATGTAGCAAAAGGTCTCAAAATCTAATGTAAGCGTACATAACAGCGACATAGTTTCCCTTTCTAACTAAAATACATCATATCCTTCATGGATGAAATTTTTAAGTAAATCCAATCATTATTTTCAAATTCAGGCTCTCTTCTCTTGTAAGGACCTGGACATTATACGATCACATTACAGCTTGGAGATTTTATTCTGGAAAATGTAGGAATAAGATGACCCTTCATGGAAGCCATCACGATCTGTGTGAAGCTATACAGATCGTGTGGAGCCTCCTTGGAGTAACCCTTGGCCTTTTATGGGGTCTTTGATCTTAAACATTGAATTTTGGACGAAGGTAAGCCACACATAGACCCCACATGAACTGTGTGACACTTCATGGACTATGTTGTCGCCTTAGTATTGAAATTCCACATTTTTAGGGCTAAGTAAGGTGGTACAGTCAAGTATACAATTTGTACAAGGTGGTACGGCTAGTACAACCTCCCGTATATGTTCCGAAGTGCAAGTTTTCTAAGTATAGGATCACCGTCTCGGAACGTCTTCATAAAAATTTTTTCAAAGTGATGTGGTTGAAGGCACACGAACCTTGTGGCTTAGTATAGTCTGTATCATCCTCCGTATAGATGCCTACGTTGAAAATTTCTAAGTATGGGATTACTACTTTGGACCTTCGTCAAGTGAAACTTTGCAAGTGTTGGATCACAGACAAGTATATATCTCATATGGCTTATCATGGGCTGTACCCCTCCTCCCTAAGACGTAACTTCAATTTTCCAACTCGTTTCATTAATGGCATTTTTGTAATTATGATTGATTTTGAGGGTCCTTTATGACTAGCTATACTATCTAAGGACTTTCAAATGACCTATACTTTGTTCCTTTCGTTAAAAGTCATTCTCACCCTTTGAATTCTCTCACGTCACTCTTAAGAACACTCTATCAAAGGACTCTTGTGAATGTAAGCTTGAGAATCAAGGGAAGGCTCATTCTTCTTCAAATTTCTTCTTAAATCTTCTTCATTTGCTAAGGTATGTGAGGTTGATTCTTTGTTCCTTTACCAAGAAAACACAAACTCTTTTCACTTGAATTTTATGAAATTTTGCAAACTTTAAATATGGGTTTTGAAGATTATTGCTTATTAAATTCAATTGAAGTATGGGCTATGCTTATTCGATGATTTTAAATTATTTAAGTCCTAATATGTTGAATTATTTGATTATTATAAATATTTGAATATGCATTGTCCCCTTAAAGTTTGTTCTAAACATGGATGATCTGTATTATGATTTAAAAGTGGATTTAATGACTGATTTACTTGAATTTCATATTATATTATCGATGTTAGATCGAAACTATATTACCCATAGAGAATATGCAATGCATATCATAAGCATAATAGTCTAGTAAATCTGAAATAGATAATGTTATGACCAAGTAAAATATATAATGAAATTAATAATTGAAATAACTAAATAACTAAAATAACTAAAAAATGTTACCACAATAATGCAAGATATTTAAAATCGTACTATGATCATAATGTAATCTGAGTAATAAAAATTACAAAATTGCATAATGAGAGATGCCACTAATCGCCATACCCATGCTAGTTATAATACAGAATATAGTGTATTGCCTATAAAAATAGGTCTAATATGCTTGTCAAGGAAAAAAGGTGTGTACTAGATGGATCTATAGCTAATCTAAGTTAGCTTCGACTAACGCATAACATGGTCAATCCTCTTCGAACGAGTGACATTGGTACAAGTCATGACACAACTAGTGGGTGACATACAGATGAGCCATGCCTTAACTATTGGATGTCCCTCCTAAACCTCTGGTGGCACGTAGTTACAGGGAAAAAAGGATCACCGTCTAAAAGATTTCATTCATCTAAAATTGAATGAGGCTTTAACTTTAGTTGCTACTAGGTAAACTCTCAACAAGGATAATTAAACATAATCATAATCATCATCTTTGAGACTATAAGAATTTAGTAATATCGAATAATTCATAGTATTCATTGTCATATAATAGCTCCTTAATCATGATTTCATATAATGTTCACGAATGCACTTATCTAAAGTATCAAAATCATACTTCCCTTTCATGATGAGAATGTACCGGTTAGAAGTAAACGTAAATTGCAACAAAATAACTTGCTATTGATCAAAAGCCTCATGGACTCAAAATTCACTTCAAATCATAGTGCATACATATCAATCTACTGGAATTTATAATCATAACTTTCTTGTATGGCATGGTTTCATGAAATTTATACTTAAATCAATGAATTATACTCAAATCATATATGAGAAGATCAAGTTTTAAGAATTGAGACCAATATGAAATAACGCATAAGAAATTATTGAAACCATAACTTGAATAGAATTATTAATTTATAAAATTGAGTTTGAATTAGTATACCATGGATCAAAGAAGATTCATGAATAAATTTCCATATACCTAAAGTAGAATCGTTGATTAGAAGAAGACTTTAAAGAGATAATATTCTTAATTGGTACCGGAGTTGAGAAAATAAGGAATTAGACTGGTAGGAACCCCTAATCTCACTTTAACCCAAAATGATATAGTATAAAAGTTAACAATATGGAAAAATATAAAATGCCACTAACAAATAACTACCAGCTACACAACAACCATGATGGCCATCTATATTTAGTAGTTTCTTTTAGGGAATATGGTTGCTCGTACATGGAATCAGGTCTCTTAAGTTTTCATATGAAAGCCACTTTATGACTAGACCTTTCTATGATCCATACAATTCATCAGTAGAACCCAAGTTTTCTAAATACTAGTCTCTCAATCTCATCTATGAAACTCCCATGTACGATCCATAATATCTTCCTCGACTTAAAAAAAACTCATAGGCTAATTGTTGCAAGTCCAATTTTTCTAAAACTAAACCCTGAATCCCTTTCTATGCCTATAGAATTAACTATGATTCGTAGTCCATGCTTTTGGATCTTAACCAAAAATTTTAAATATTTTTCAAGTCTTAGGACTCATCTACGATAACTAATAATGGTCTGTAAACTAGTCTACAACCCATAGATGTACCTCGTGGAACTTACACTAGTCCAGTGTTAGTAATTTTTTCTCCTTATTTCAATTTTCTAACTTTTGTAGTATAACAATATCTATTCCTTGAAAACATTCTGCCTCCCATAGGAGTTAAGTTAGTATGAATATAGTAGAAAAAAAGTTATGACAACCAAGTATGAATGTAAATTGTATCAATCTACATAAATTTAGGTAGTAATCAACTGCAAGATAAAACATGAACTTTAAAATCATTTCACCATTCATGCACATGAAAACATGATAATAGATGAAATACATGAGTCTGAAAGAGTACATAGGAGTATCTAAGACCTCAAACTAAAACTAAAGAGAAATAAAAGATATGAGGATAACAAGACATCTTATAGGTTGGGACTCGTAAAGAGCAGCCTCAACTGACTGAATTCTTAAAACAAATTTGACCAAAGCAATTTGTTTATATCTCAACTTTCACATTTACAGTTCTGAAATCTAAATCCAAAACTTTTCATAAAATAAGCTTTCTTTCACCAATAAACATCTTTAATAATGAAACATCAAAAACCATATGTATCGATGCCAACTCTAAAAGCAGATCCAACTCATAAGACACTTTACCAAAAAGTCTCAAAATCTGGTGTAGGCGTACATAATAGGGACTTAATTTTCCTTTCTTTCCAAAATACATCATACCCTTCATGGATGAAATTTTCGCATAAATCCAATTATTATTTTCAAATTTAAGCTCTCCTCTCCTATAAGGACCAGGACATTATGCGACCACATCAGAGTATGGAAATTTTATTCCAGAAAGTTTAGGACCAAGATGAACCTCCATAGAAGATATCACGATCTATGTGAAGCTGTACAAACCATGTGGATCTTCCTTGGAGTGACCCTTTGCATTTTGTGGGGTGGTTGATCCTAAACATGAAATTTTGGACAAAGCCAAGCGATATATGGACCACATACGAACTGTGTGAGGCTTTACGGACCTTGTGGTGTGCTGTATGGTAGCCTTTGTCTTGATATTTCATAGTTTTAGGACCAGGTAAGGTGGTATAGCCAAGTATATAGTCCGTACAAGGTGGTACGACAAATACAACCTCCCATTTGTGTTCTAGAGTGAAATTTTTCTCAATATTGAATCACCATCTCGAAACTTCATTATGGAAAAAAATTTCTATGTGATGTGGAACAGTGAAGGTACACGAACCATGTGGCTTGGTACAGTCCGTAACTCCCTCCTTATGGATGCCTACGTTGAAAAATCTAAGTATGAGATTACCGTTTCGGACCTTCGTCAAGTGAAACATTCCAACTATTGGATTACGGACAAGTGTACTGCCCATATGGCTTATCACAGGCCGTAACACTCCTCCCTGAGACGTAACATCAATTTTCCAACTCATTTTATTAATGGCATTTTCATAATTATTGTTGATTCTGAGGATCTTTTATAGGTAGCTATACGACCTAAGGACTTTTAAATGACCTATACTTTATTCCTTTCATTAAAACTCATTCTTACACATAGAATTCTCTCAAGTCACTCTTAAGAACACCCTCTAAAAGGACTTTTATGAAAGAAGATTGGGAATCAAGGGAAGGCTCATTCCTCTTCAAATTTCTTCTTTAACATTCTTCATTAGCTAAGGTATGTGGGATTGATTCTTGGTCCCTTTGAACGAAGAAGACCCAAACTCATTTCACTTTAATTTCATGAAATTTGGCTTACTTGGGTTTTGAAGATTATTGTTTATTAAAATCAATTGAAGTATGAGCTATGCTTATGAGATGATTTTAAGTTTATTTAAGCCTTAATATGTTGAATTACTTGATTATTACGAATATTTGAGTATGCATTGTCCCTTAAAAGTTTTTTCTAAGCATGAGTGATCTATATTATGATTTAAATGTAGATTTAATAATGGATTTATTTGAATTTTATGTTAGATTATAGATTTTATATTGAATCTATATTACCCATTGCTATTCATAGATCATTCATAGCATATGTATTCATGAGCATTGGATTTTATTAAAATTATGTAGTGGGTAAATCCCAATTATGTTTATGCAAATGGTTTTGATAAGATTACGGTTATGACAAGAATATAATCACATAAATGTCTATTATATGTCTCTTTGAGCATTTTGGGTGCTTGCACTATGTTGTTATATGAATGAGTTATTCCTATACATGAGAATCATGATTATGAACTATGATTTGGCTTTTTAGCCCGGGTACGAATGATTATGAAATGTGTTTGACTTTTGAGCCTAAATGTGTATTGAAATAAATTGAAATAACTAATTCCTATTTTTAAAGCATGTATAAGTATTCTCGTCGGATGTTTAACTTAGCACCAATTGATTGGGGGCGTCAGTGCTATCCCAAAAACTCCTCTCCCTGTGCTTGAACTATATGCCAACATAGGTATGTGGTAGCCATAGCCAAACAGACTGGGTTGTAAGGAATGGTTACATATTGATATGATATGATATTATGTGATATGATATGATATGAAAATCCATATAAACAAACTGGGCATAATGAAGGTGTCCATCCACCCAAAAGACTGGGTTGTAAGGTGTGATGTAGATTACCCTTTGAATTAATCGTCTCCTACCAATGGGAGGTTTTCTTCGGACTAATTCATGTTATAGATCATGTGAGTTTGATTTTTTGGTTATTTTAACACCCCACATCTTACAGTACTAGTACAATGCAAATGAAACATGATATGTTTTAGTCAAATTAGCGCCCATTTTTAAAAGTGCTTGAATTTCATGTTATAGGGGGATATGTGCGTCTAACACTTAAGAGGGTCGAGTGTATACATGTTTTGTGTCAAATTTTGGAGATCACATCCTTAAATAAAGGGAATTGAGGTGCTTGTAGGACTTAAGAAGCTAGCAGGTGAGTCACCTACTTGCTTAGCTTAAATTGCTAGCTAAACGGAGATAAGGCCCGACGTCGAATTAGTTCAAGTCCGATTATGAATAAAGTCTGTGTTAAGGGTGTAACTTTGGACTATGTTTTAGCATCACACATGGACTACATTTTCATCCCAAGAAGGATATTAAAAGGGCCCGAGTGCATCACAACCCACTTGACTATTGAGCCCAAAACTAGGAGGAATTTGGAAAATGGGCAGCCAAGGCCCATCATCTGTGAGAACCATTTAGGCCTAAATGTGAGCGCCAAGCTACTGTATCACCATCTTCTTCATGTGTACTAACATGTGCTCAAAAATTCAAGAGAAGTTCGGCCAAAATATACTTTAAAAACGGCTCAAGAGTAGCCCCTTAAGTCATTTTACTTGCACCAATTTTTCAGCTTTCCAAAAAAACTCTTTTCTCTTTACTTCACTTTACAAAGAAACTAACACAACCCTCTAGGGTTATTGAAGGAAGTTTGAATCTTAAAGGCAAAGGTAAGTAATTATAGTTGGGTATTTAGTATAGTTTCTTCATGAAAGATAAGAAGTATATGCTAGTTATGCTTGTGCTGAAAATTTGGACAACATGTGTTTAAAAAGTTGTTTCACACTTGTCGTTTGTTTTAGTGACTTCTCTATGGTTTGTGGGATGTATTATGAAGAGAAGTTGATGCTATTAACATGGTTTGAGCTATAGATATTACCCTAAGGTTGTTGCCCTGATTTTAGTTTCATTTAACAATCGAGTTTTATTGTGCTATCTTAAGTGTATTGTTGATTAGAACTTGTGGGCTGATGGATGGAAGGCTACTGCCTCACGTCCTTAATGACTGATTCGTTACTATTCTGAGATAGGTTAAAGGTTATTTGTATGTATAAATGTTATGGAAACAGTTTGGTTGAAGTTGGTAAAGGTTTGGAATCGTCAATATCATAATGTAGCAAAGGGATGTAACGTTATGCCGCCTATTTCTATGTTGCATAGAATTGTTGTGTCCTATGCTTTGTGGACTGCTTATAAGGCTGTTATAGCACTAAAATGGGCTGAACATGATGTACATATGACAATGTGTATTAGGAAATACGATTAGGGGCGTAAAGGTTGAAAGAATACGCTAGGGTTCATAATTATCCCCTTGCTGCACGTGTGTGTTTTCTTTATGAGATTGGGCTGCCAAGATGTATTTATTGGCTGCTAATACTAGTTTTATCACCTACTATGTTGTAGATAAATATTTGGAGGAAGGGAAGGTTATGTTGAGGTAATAGCGAGGTCATACAACGAGGTATGTAAGGCTACTTGATTTCGTATTACTTTGCATGAAATCTAGATTCTTCCTTGGCACATAAATGCACTTGCCAACTCTGACAAAACTATTAACCGTTTCTCCACTCTTTGACTTGTTCATATGCTTCCATACATAGTCACATTCAAATCTTCCTACACGCTTGTATACCAAGTTACATGGGTTGTTGTTGCTAAATATAGTTAACGAGTTGTTTCATCTCATACACATTTCATTATTTGTGTAACATACTCTTTTTATTATCATATTGTCTTGTATGATTATCTACATGTCACATTATACATATACAATGCTAAAGCTCGAATATTGTAGAAGAAAGGGGAGAAGTAGCTCGACTATTAAGACCACCAAAAGAACCATTTCAAAGGTAATTGAAAGGTAAAGTATATTGTTTGTTGATGGGTGGTAGCCCGAGGGGTGGAAGAATCACCTAGCAAAGGACGATCGTATCACGAGTGGTAGACCGAAGGGTTAAGGAAGAACCTAGCCAAGGACCATCCTAATACATTATTACCACTGATCAGCTGGTCATTTGTATTATATGTTGTGCATAGATTATACAGTAAAGGTAAAGTGATAAAAAGAACATAAAGTACATGATCCCACAGTACAACTAAAGGTGGTCTGTTATCTTACTTCATATACAATATTTCCTACCTTGTATATTTGGTACTTATCTCGTACTGACATCCCTTATGGGAGACCTGCATTTCGGGCTGCAGGTACAGGTGCTAGTAGATCTCCCTAATAAGAGTACAGGATATCCAACTATTGTTACCAAGCTCTAGGTTGCTTCGGAGTTTGTGTATCTAGAGCTTATATTTTTGTATTGTACAGTTAGTCGAGGCGGGGCCTGTCCCGATCCTTATCAGATACTTTTCCTAATCTAGAAGCATTGTAGACTATGTAAATTAAAATGTGATCATGTCTCGTACGTTAAGCACTGCGGCCCCAATGGCCTAGTCATATGCATTTCCTTTTGGCTTGTTATCACTATTTATTTTCTTGAGGGCATGTCACATGTAGAAACATCTTATAATATATATAAAAAGCGCATAGATACAGGTTGGCTCTCCCGGGCCTTACCGGCAACGGGTGCCAGTCCGCCCTAACGGGACTTTGGGCGTGACAGAAGCAATACCAGAGTGGGTCTTCTTAGGGAGTCTACAAAGTCGTGTCAATGTAGAGTCTTATTTATCGATGTTTTGTGCACCACATTTATAAGGAGGAGGCTACGTGGTCTTTAGGAGTTGTTACTTTCTTTTCATTCTTTAGATCGTGCCATAGAGCCAAGTGTAATAGGTGCATTATGTGTAACTCCTAAATTGTTTTTGTACAACAAGTATGCCAGAAACTAGGCAAAACCAAGGTAAAGGAAAGGGAGTAGAAGTGGTGGTTGGTATACCTAGCCAAGTGAGACAACAAAATGAGGTTCAAGAGGAGTCTCTGTCGCAGACATCTCCAACTCCTCTAGCTCCAGATGAACCCGGAAGTAGTGAAATTCCCCTAGAACCACCTATTGATGCTATTGTGCAGGATTTGAGAAATGTAGTCCAACTATTGACCTGTATAGTGGCTGGCCAAGGTCAAAGATAGGAAGGTCCAGTTATAGGTAGAGGAGGTGTAAATAGGGCAACTAGCACGAGGATACGTGATTTTCTTAATTTAGACCCTCAATCCTTCACTGGGTCAGATCCTAATGAATATCCCTAAGACTTTATTGATGAGATTCAGTGCACTTTAAATGTTATGCATGTGAGTGTTACTAAAGCTGACGAGTTAGTGACATATAGGTTGAAGGATGTCGCTATATTGTGGTATGAATCTTAGAAGCAATCTAAGAGTATAGATGCACCTCCAACTACCTAGGAGGAGTTCAAAGAGGCCTTTCTTGACCATTACTTGCCATTAGAGATCCGAGAGGCCCGTGCAGATCAGTTCTTGAATCTCCACTAAGGGAATATGAGTGTTAGGGAGTATAGATTTCAATTTAATTCCCTGGCCAGGTATGCTCCTAATATAGTTGCTACTATGGCAAATAGAGTTTATCGATATGTAAATAGATTAGATATGTATCTGGTTAGAGACTGTACCTTTGCTTCCTTAAACAAAGACTTGGATATAGCGAGAACCTAGGCTTCTATACAGAAATTGGAGGATCAGAGGCAAAAGAGAGGGACACAAGAGTTGGAAAGAGGGCAGGCCAAAAGGGCCAGATCTACAAGGCATTTTACACCATCCCAAGATAAGACTAGGCCTCAGTTTTCTTATAAACCTCGTATCTTGTAAACCTCGTAGGACATTATCCTCCTACTCTACAGCCAGTGCTCCACCACCACTTCAAGGGGCTAGAAGTAATTAGTTTTGTCAACGAGGTGAGGGACAAGGTGTACGGACAACAGGATATTCGATAGGCCAACTACTGAATTTTAGACAGCCTTGTAAATAGTGTGGAAGGAGTCATCCGAGTATATGTCCTGTTGGGACAGATGTTTGTTATTGGTGTTGTGCGCCAGGGCATATGATGAAAGATTACCCGAGGAGACGTATGGTGGTATAACATAATATACTTGGTCAGTTGTTGCATTATCATCATCAGTTCCTCTATTAGTTAGGGGTCAACAAGCACCTGTGGGTCGTTGTAGAGGTTTTAGAGGGGTAGCTAGCTCTAGCGGAGTCCAGAATCACATTTATGCTCAAGAGAGTTGGCAAAATTTGGAAGCTTCACCCGATGTGGTCATAGGTACATTGTCCATCTTTTCACATAATGTATATGCATTAATTGACCTTGGTTCTACACTATCATATATCACTCCACTAGTTGCTGGGAAGCTTAAGAGAACACCCAAACTATTGAACAAACCATTTGAAGTGTCTACACCAACCGGTGAATCTATTATGGCTAGAAGGGTTTATTATGACTGTGTAGTAACTGTTGTGATCGTGACACATATGCTAACCTTATTGAGCTAAAAATTGTGGAATTTGACATTATAATGGGTATGGATTGGTTAGCTTCTTTCTATGCTACCATAGATTGCAGAACTAAGAGAGTGTACTTCCACTTTCAAAATGAGGCAGTTCTTGAATAGGAAGGAAATGTTAGGGCACCAAAGGGGAAGTTTATCTCTTATTTTAAGGCTGGAAAGATGATATATAAGGGGTATATATGTTATTTAGTTAGAGTGAGGAATATAGAGGCAGAATCACCAACTCTTCATATGGTTCCAGTAGTAAATGAATTTGTTGATGTGTTCCCTAAAGAACTTCCAAACTTACCTACAAAACAAAAAGTAGATTCAGGTATTGACTTACTTCCAAGCACTCAACCCATTTCCACCCTGCATATAGAATGGCCCCGGCATAGTTACGTTAATTAAAAGAGCAGTGAAAAGACTTATTGGAGAATGGTTTTATAAGACTTAGTGTGTCCCCTTAGGGTGCACTAGTGTTATTTGTACGCAAAAATGATGGAACCTTGAGAATGTGTATCGACTATCAACAATTGAATAGGGTGACAATTTAAGAATAAATACCCCTCCCCAGGATTAACGACTTATTTGATCATTTACAGGGTGCCAAATGCTTTTCAAAAATTGATTTGAGATCAGGGTATCACTAAGTGAGGGTGAAGAAGGAAGATATACCTAAGATTGCTTTCAGAACATGCTATGGTCACTTTGAATTTCATGTTATATCATTTGGCAGGTTATTACATGAGGTATGTTGAAGGTTTTTCTTCTATTTCTGCACCCCTAACAAAGTTGACACATAAGGAGACCAAATTCCAATGGAATGATGCATGTGAAAGGAGCTTCCAGGAGATGAAAAATAAGCTAACTTCTGCACCTGTGCTAGTACTTCCAGAAGGCACTGAGGGGTATGCAGTGTATTGCGATGCTTCAGGATTTGGCTTAGGGTATGTACTGACATAGAATGGTAGGATAATTGCTTATTCCTCTAGGAAACTATGACCACATGAGAAAAACTACCCAACTCATGATCCTGAGCTAGCAGTGATTGTATTTGCTCTGAAAATATGGTGCCACTATTTGTTTGGTGTTCACGTTGACATATATACAGATCATAAGAGCGTACAATACATCTTTAAGCAAAAAGACTTAAATTTAAGATAGCAGAGGTGGCTAGAGCTAATAAAGGATTATGACGTTGATATATTATACGATCCAGGGAAGGAAAATGTGGTAGCCAATGCTTTGTGTCATAAGGCAATCATGAATACTGGTGATCAAGCTATGATCAGTCAAGGAGTGGCTAAGGATCTACTCCATCTAGCCAATTTGGGAGTTCGCCTTCTTGAAACTCCAAAGGAAGGGGTTATTGTACATAATGCGGCAACGTCTTCATTAGTAATGGAGGTGAAAGAAAAATAGTTCGAGGATTCTGTTCTAATGCAACTTAAGGAAAAAGTGAGTTAAGGTATGATACAAGACTTTGACCTTACACCAAATGGAGAAATTTACTACCAAAATAGATTATATGTGCCGGGTATTAATGGATTAAGAAAGAGGATAATGGAAGAAGCCCATCATTCCCGATATTCTATCCACCTAGGATCAACTATGATGTACCTGAAGGGAATGTTTTCGTGGGGAGGTATAAAGAAGGACCTTGCAGAATTTGTGGCTCAATGTCCAAATTGCCAACAGGTGAAAGTAGAACACCAAAAGCCAAGAGGTTATATGCAATGCATGGAGCTTCTAACATGGAAGTAAGATATGATCAATATGGATTTTGTTACCAGTTTGCCTCGCTCATTTCAGAAGATTGACTCCATACGGGTAATAGTTGATAGACTCACAAAGTCAACACACTTCTTGCCAGTTAGGAGTGATTATACAGTTGTAGAGTATGCCAAGCTATACCTTAAAAAGATAGTCAGGCTACATGGGGTTCCAATCTCCATTATATCTGACCAAGAAGCTCAATTCACTGCAAATCTTTGGAAGTCCTTCCAAAGGAGTTTAGGGACACAAGTGAATTTCAGTACGGCTTTCCACCCTCAAACAAACAGCCAAGCAGAACGCACCATTCAGACACTTGAAGATATGTTGCGAGCTTGTGTGTTGGACTTTAAAGGTAGTTACGTGGACCATTTTCCACTTATTGAGTTTGCCTATAATAATAGCTACCACTCAAGTATCAAGATGGCACCTTATGAAACTTTGTATAGAAGGAAATGTAGATTGCCAATTGGATTGTTTGAAGTGGGTGAAATCACCTTGCTTGGGCAGATCTAGTACAACAAGCAATGGAAAAAGTTAAGGTATTATAGTAGTGGCTAGAAACAACCCAAAGTCGTCACAGATCTATGCGAATGCTAGTAGGAGAGGACTGGAATTCTCAATAGGGGATTTGGTATTTTTAAAGGTGACTCGAATGAAAGGAGTTGTGAGATTTGGTATGAAAGGAAAACTGAGCCCATTTTTCATAGGGTCATATCATATTATTAAGAGGTTCAGGCAGGTTGCATATGAAATAGAGCTACCCAAAGAGCTTTCAATGGTTGATCTAGTTTTTCATGTATCAATGCTTCGAAAATTCGTAGGTGACCCATCTCATATCACTCCTATTGAGGATGAATTAGTTGCAGAAGATCTCACCTATAAAGAGGTACCTATTGCTATTCTAGATTGTCAAGGTAAGACGCTAAGGAATAAAAAAATAGCTTCAATAAAAGTACATTTTAGAAACCAGCAAACAGAAGAAATGACATGAGAGGCCGAGGACGTGATGAAATCAAAATACCCTTACTTAGTTGAAGCTAAAGTGGAAGTCCAACATGCAAAATTGGGACAATAATAGGTACATGGATTGAATGCTTAATGTATTGTCAAAAGTTTGTGTAAGTAAAGCTTTAAACTTGATTAAGCTATCCAATTGTGTTCACATTCGAGGACCAATATTCCTAGGGGGAAGGATGTAACACCCCACATCTTACAATACTAGTACAATGCAAGTGAAATATGATATGGTTTGATTAAATTAGCGCTATTTTTAAAAGTGCTTGAATTTCATGTTATAGGGGGATATGTGCATCTAACACTTAAGAGGGTCAAGTGTATACATGTTTTGTAACAAATTGAGGAGATCACGGCCTTACATGAAGTAAAAGAATTGAGGTGCTTGTAGGACTTAAGAAGCTAGCAGGTGAGTCACCTACTTGCTTAGCTTAAATTGCTAGCTAAACGGAGTCCAGGCCCGACGTCGAATTTGTTTAAGTCTGATTATGAATAAAGTCTGTATTAAGGGTGTAACATTGGCCCATGTTTTATCATCACATGTACGATATTTATAGCCCAAGAAGGATATTAAAAGGGCCCAAGTGCATCATAGCCCACTTGACTATTTGGGCACAACACTAAGAGGAATTTGGAAAAGGGTAGCCAAGGCCCATCAACTTTGAGACCCATTTAGGCCCAAGTGTGAGGGAAAATCTACTGTATCACAATATTCTTAATGTGTAATAACATGTGGTCAAAAATTCAAGAGAAGGTCGGCCAAAAAAGCCTTTAAAAATGGCTCAAAATTAGCCCCTGAAATCATTTTACTTGCAACAATTTTTCAGCTTTCCAAAAAAACTTTTGTCTTCTCATTACTTCACTTTACAAGGCAACTAATACAACCCTCCAGGGTACTTGAAGGAAGGATGAATCTTGAAGGAAAAGATAAGTAATTATAGCTGGGTTTTTAGTATAGTTTCTTCATTAAGGACAAGAAGTATATGCTAGTTATGCTTGTGCTGAAAATTTGGACAACATGTGTTTAGAAAGTTATTGCACACTTGCCTTTTATTTGAGTGACTTCTCTATAGTTTATGGGCTATATTATGAAGAGAATTTGATGTTCTTAACATGCTTTGAGTTATAGATATTACCCTAATGTTGTTGTCCTAATTTTTGTTTAACTTAACAAACGAGTCTTATTGTGCTATCTTAAGTATAATGTTGATTGGAACTTGTGGGCTGATGGATGGAAGGATATTGCCTCACATCCTTAATGACTAATTTGTTACTGTTCTGAAACTAGTTCAAGGTTGTTTGTATGTATAAATGTTGTGAGAACAATTTTGTTGAAGTTGGTAAAGGTTTGGAATCGTCAACATCGTAATGTAGCAAAGGGACGTAATGTTATGCCGCCTATTTCTATGTTGCATAGAATTGTTGTGTCATGTGCTTTGTCAACTGCTTATAAGGCTATTATAGCACTAAAATGGGCTGAACATGATGTGTATATGATAATGTGTATTAGAAAATATGATTAGGGGTGTAAAGGTTGAAAGAATATGCTCGGGTTTACAATTATCCCCTTGCTACCCGTGTGTGTTTTCTTTTTTAGATTGGGCTGCTAAGATGTATTTATTGGCAGCTAATGCTTGTTTTATCACCTACTATGTTGTAGATAAATATTTAGAGGAAGGGAAGGTTATCTTGAGGTAATAGCAAGGTCGTAAATCGAGATATGTAAGGCTACTTGGTTTCTTATTACTTGGCTTGAAATCTAGATTCTTCCGTGGCACATAAAGGCACTTGCCAACTCCGACAAAATTATTAATCGTGTATCCACTCTTTGACTTGTTCATATGCTTCTATACATAGTCACCTTCAAATCTGCATACATGCTTGTATACCAATTTACATGGGTTTTTGTTTCTAAATAAATTTCACGAGTTGTTTCATCTCATACGTTTTTCATTATTTATGTAGCATACTCTTTTCATTGTCATATTATCTTGTATGATTATCTACATGTCACATGCTACATATGCAATCCTACAACTCCAATATTATGACCAGCAAAAGAACCATCTCAAAGATAATTGAGAGGTAAAGTATATTGTTTGTTGATGGGTGGTAGCTCGAGGGGTGGAAGAATCACCTAGCCAGGGACGATCCTATCACGGGTGGTAGCCCGAGGGGTTAAGGGAGAACCTAGCCTGGGACGATCTCTATACAGTATTACCACTGATCAGCAGGTCATTTGTATTACATGTTGTGCACAGATTATACAGTAAAGGTAAAGTGATAAAAAGAACATAAAGCACCTTATCCCACAGTACACTAAAGGTGGTCTATTATCTTACACCAGTGCATGATTTCATTTGAGTTGTTACTTCATATATAGTATTTCCTGCCTTACATATTTATTAAATTGTCTCGTACTGACGTCCCTTATGTGGGACCTGCATTTCATGCTGCAAGTATAGGTGCTAGTAGATCTTTCCAGTAGGAGTATAGGATATCCAACTATTATTACCAAGCTCTAGGTTTATTCGGAGTTTGTGCATCTAGAGCTTATATTTTTGTATTGTATAGTTAGTTGAGACGGGGCCTGTCCCGACCCTTATCAGATACTTTTCCTTATCTAGAAGCTTTTTAGACTATGTAAATTAAAGTGTGGTCATGTCTCGTACGCTAACTACTGTGGCCCTAATGGCCTAGTCATATGCATTTACTTTTGGCTTATTATCACTGTTTATTTTCGTAGGGTATGTCAAATGTAGAAACTCCTTATAATATGTATAGAAAGTGCATAGATACAGGTTGGTTCTCCCGGGCCTTACAAGCAATGGGTACAAGTCCGCTCTAGTAGGACTTTGGGCGTGACAGGTATAGTCTATCCCCACTAAATATGAGTGTTATGATATTCATGCATCATGGATTTCATGGTATGTTGTCATAATATTCTCCTTAGATATATATATCTCTTTCTATATTATGTGCCCTTGTCATCTAAAATTGAATGTAGGTTTGATAAGTCATATGCATTGCATGCCCGCATACTTAGTACATTCAAACATACTAACACATACTTTTGTCTACATGATCTAACCATGTAGGGACCGAGGACTACATTCATCCACCGTACGATAGATAGCTTGGATCTTCTGATTTTCTTGTGGTGAGTCCTCTTCCAAGAACCAACCACCATTCCTCTACCTGCGGTGCTTTGTTTATGTTATTTACTTGAAGGTGAACCTGGGGTGCGCCTTGGCCCCTATCCTATCTTATGATTAGAGACATTGTTGGATGTCTTGTGAACTCTTTTATGTTTATATGCTAAGTGTTGTATTTGGAGGTTATGCTTATGTGTATGGTCACATATTGGTTATCGTTATGTGGATTGGTTATAAGTATTCTCATATGTTATATGCTATGATGTGAAAGATCTTAACTCCCTAATCACCCTCATAGAGTGAGTCATACTAACTGATATGCTGTCAAAACACAAAATATTTGGTGCCTGAGACAAGGGATTTTGTGAATCCTTAAAGTGTCTTTTTAGTGCTTTGATGTGTTTTTGTGTTAATTTTGCAGAAAAGTTAGATTGTCATGATTTTGAAGAAAAGTTGCAGATTTTGCTAAAGTATAGGCCTTACGAGCCCACTTATGTGTCATAGCTCAAGTTACGAGTCGTAGGGTGGTGCTGTAGCAAGAATCAAGGACCAAAATTTAGAAATCTGCTAAGTGGAGATCACCCCTACGAGGCCATCATACGAGTCGTAAGCCTCACCACGACTCATATAGGTGGACTCGTAGTAAGAAATAGAAAGCCAAGATGTTGGACCAAAATTGAAGGCCAAGACTGCAAGAGGAAGATACGAATCATAGTTCAAGCAACGACTCATATCGATGGGTCATACCAGTTTAGTCCAAGATGCCAAGAATCTGTTATGAGACCCCGACTATGACTCCTAGGTCATCCTACGAGTCGTAACTGCAAGACTTATCAGCTGCCAGCTATCTTTTCTGTGTAAATTCTAGGGTTATTTTGTAAATACTATATATAGTTTAAGTAAGGTTTTTGAGAAGGAGTTCGAGTAGTAGACAATCTATAATTACATTTTAAATCTTTTCTTACTTTTTAAGAGTAGTTTATTGTTCTCTATCGGAAAACCCATTTTGAGGATTGAAAATATTGCTTTGTACTTATTGTTGATCAATCAAATGATGGGTTTGCAACTTCTGGTGGCTATTTTCTTCATTGGTATTGGTAAAGCTCTCATTTATGTCTTCTAGTTACATTTTTGCTAGTTTTGCCTTAGCCAGGAGTAGGTAAGCACCCACTTGGGTTGTGGGAACCATGTGCAGTTTACTTGAAATAACCTAGGTTTATTGCACTTCTATGATTGGGGTTTCGCATGTATTGTCTGCTTCTCTTCATTTTTATTGTTGTTTGGTGGTGGCTAACACCAAACCCCACCTACTATCACGATCCCGATCAAGATAATAATGAATAGGAAAAGGGAAATAGATGAAAGAATATGATTGATGTGTCCTTGTCTAATCAAACAAGCCTGGCCAAGGGGGGTTGACTGGGACAATAGGTTAGTTGGCACACCACGGATGTCGACCAAGCGACATGGTGAAAATCAACCTTCACCTTCACAAGAGGGCTGGAAGAACCTAAGTTACAGTCCTACATGGAAATCACCAATTATAGTTATGCTATCTAGGGTAATCAAGTCGACGAACCATGGAGAACACAATTTCTATGTTTTCCCCAAAATTAGAGAGTTTCCTCGCGTTATAGTTAGTAATAGTTTTATTTTTTGAATCACAAACTCCCCCCATTTAGTGATTATAGGCAAATACTAAAAATGATTAGTTGTGAAGTCTTGTAATCATGTCCCGTATTTCCTAAGGATTCGACCCTAACCTCGATTAGGTTAATTACTAACAACGACCGATTTCTTATTGAAGCATGAACATCATAAGAGATTATGGCACCGTTGTCGGGGAATACGACTAGGTTTTGATTTGATTTCACTATTAGTTAGTTCTAGTGTTGATTTCTAGAGTCTCTTGTACTTTACATTTGTTTTTGTTTTTGTTGTTTGATTTTATTCGCAGGGTATACTAGGTTGTATGTCCAACACAAGGAGCCAAGGCAATCTTTTAGCTCCACTCAGTTTGGAGATCCATTGACTACCAAGAAGAATGACTCAAGTGAATGAAGATGTTGAGGTTGAGGAGGATATGGATACAAACGAGGATATGGGAAGAGAGGAGAATCCACCACAAAGGGTAACAGGTAAGAGCTCAGGGACTTCAATGAAAACCCTTATGGATGGAATCAATATAGATTGAACCCTATGGCTGTGGATGTTACCTATGTTATAGTACTATCTCTATTACCAGTAGATACTTAGTTCATGGTAACGAGTGGATTGCTCCAAATGCTCCAAAACAATGGATTATTCACAGGGCTACCTTCGAAGATCCCTATCGTCATCTTTAAAATATGGTATTTGTTTGCAAGAATGTCATGGGAACACAAAGCCTTTCTCTTGATGTTATGGGTTCAAGACTGTTTCCACTGTCATTGACCAACGAAGCAGCTTTATGGTTGTCTGAGCTTCCTCTGGGTACTATCACAAGTTGGGCTGAACTTTAGAGGGTATTCCTTGAAAGATATTTCCCAAGATCTAAGAAATTGAAGCTCAAGGACCAAATCAACAACTTTGAGAAATTGCTAGGTGATTTTATTAGCACAACATTGGAGAGGTTTAATAAATGCTTGAGGATGGTCCCTAATCACAAAATTGTTGATGATGTCTTGGTTGAGATTTTCTATCGGGCACTTGATAAGAATAATCAAGCTTGCAGCGACACATTATGGGAGTCATGTTCCCAGACCAACCTTTTGCATTGATAGCCTCAAGGATGGAGCAATGGTCAAAATGAATAGAGCATCGAGTCAATAAGAGCGAGGTGTGATGAAACCTTCTTGCGCAGTTAACACCAATAATAAGCAAGCAAAGGTGAATGAAGAAATAATAGAACAACTTGATCAGCTTCGTAGAAATATGGACTTAGATTTAAAGAAAAATCAGGCAAGTGTCAATGCATTCACCCACCAATCTCCGAAGGCTCCTATTTATGATGATCAATTCTTTAATGAGGATACGTGTTTTGTATGCAACCAAGTGTTGGGTTTGCGGAACAACCCGAAGGGTCCAATTTAGACTATTTGAGGCAAGGTTCCGGGAATCAAGGTTGGAACTTCAACTGTGATGGGATGTATAGAGACAACTGGGGTGAATACTATGAGAGAGAGAGATAGTTCCAAATGCAGAGTAGGGGAGAAGAGAGGGCTATAGGAATGGTCCTTATGTGCCACCACACAATCGTGATGCCGGATCAAACAACCCAAGGGTTGAAGAAATGTTCAAAAAGTTGTTGAAGTGAGTCGACCATCAAGATGATACTTTAAAGGGAATGAAAGTAGATATTTCAAGTATTAACCAAAAAATAGAGTCTCAGTTGGTGGCTATTAAGAAACTAGAGCAACAATTAAGGCATGATTCTTCACAATTGAACCAATTCCAAAAGGGCACCCTACCAAGCAATATGGTTCAAAATCGAAAGAATGAAGGGTATTTCATGGAAGTGTTGACTAGAAGTGGTAAGAGCACCATAGATCCCCCTATGCCAGTACTTGTGGATGGAGTAAGGAGAAGGGTCTCGGGAGTGAAGTTGTGGTTGATTGAGAAAATCCGAAGGTTGTTGGAATGTAACAATGTAACAAATTGAAATCAATTCCCAAAACTCCTCCTCCTTTCCCTCAATGGCTTAACAAAAAAGAAGAGGAGGGTAAATTCAAACACTTCCTCTCGATGTTGAAGCAATAATCCATCAATATTCCTCTTCTAAAGGCTTTAGAGAAAATGCCCAGGTTAGCCAAATATATGAAGGATTTGGTCACCAAGAAACGCACTTTGAGCCAAGAGTTCTCGCAACAACTCAAACAATGTAGTGTGATTATGACCAAATTGCTTGCTCAAAAGCGAGAGTACCCTGATGCATTCACATCTCGTGTACGATTGGCGATGTTGAGTTTGCAAAAGCATTATGTGACTTAGGAGCGAGCACCAATCTAATGCCTCTTGCTGTATTCAAAAAGCTTGGCCTTGGTACTCCTACCCCGAAAAGAATGATGTTGCTTATGGAAGATCGAACTAATAAAAAATCAGAGGGAATCTGCTTCGATGTGCTTGTTAAAGTTGATAAATTCATCTTTCTGGTGGATTTGGTGATCCTTAACTGTGAAGTCGATTTTGAGGTACCCATCATCTTGGGAAGACCATTTCTGGCCACTCAGAGAGCCCTAGTGGATATCGATTCAGGTCAACTGCGGTTTAGGGTTAACGATGTAGAACATAGGTGCAGTTGTAATATTTTGGGTATTTTTTTTGCTTTGAGATTTGGTTTGCAGGTGAAAATTGAGGACCTAAAGATCTGAAATATAGCACTTCAAGCTGCTTCTACGATCAGGCCTACAAGTAGTAGTCCTTACTACCACTCGTAGTCATGCATCGTAGAGGGAATCAGCAAGTATTTAAAGATGTCACATACATTACGAGCCAACCTTATGATTCTTAGAGAAGTCTACGAGTCGTTAAAAAGGGGTTCATAGTACCTAGGTATAACTTCTAAACTTTTATAAGTGTTGGGTCTGCTACAAGATCGGGACCTACGAGTCGTAGGACAACCTACGACTCATAGTCGGGGTCTCATAGACCTGATCTGTAGATTTTTAAACTCTGAACCAATTTCATTTAAAAAGGGGTCAAAATAAAACTTGACCCCCAAATTCTTTTCATCACCCGCGTCATTTTCCAACGAAAATTCTAGCAAAGGCACTATTTCTAGGGTTTTCAGCATGGTTTTGGATTTCTTTCGCTTTTGTTTAATTCTCCAATAAATCAGTAAGCACCATGGTTAAGTTTTGAAATCTTAATTGGTGAGTTTGTTCCCTATATGAGTGTGTGTTTTGTTTAATCATGTTAAATCATATCATATAGTGATTATTGAACTAGATTAGTAACCTAGGGTTTGGTGCTCTAAAGAAGTGAGTTATGAATAAAATATTGTCGAAATTCTTGATTGGGTTCTTGTGAATTCAAAATTTTTTATTCAATGGATATATTGTTTGATTCTTGCCCTCTCACATTCTAAATTGTTGTAGAAATTGGAATTTAAGAAGTGGGAGTGTGTTTTACATGTCTTAACAAATGGGATTTGATTGAATTGATATGTATGTAAATTGTACTCCTACGAATATTTATAGATGTCAAGAACGAGTTTTGAATGTGTATTGATTTTTTTGTGCTTGACGTAGTGTGGAACTGGATTGAAATCTTAGGGATGATGGTTGTCTTGAACTCCTAATAATAGTATAGAATTGATTATGTGCCAAATATGTGATGATGTTGTTTTATGCCAAGAGTGTTGATTGTGTGGTTTAGTTTTTTGCTTTACGTGGGAAAATGTTAGGCACTACATATGCCTTCTGCAGTCAGTTACGAGGCACTTTTACGACTTATAAGTTCCTATATAAGTCGTAGTGGTCCCTCGTAGCAAGCAATAGTCATCTGTGGTTCCTTCATGTTTCTCATACAAGACTCACATACTACTCGTAGTACCTTATGACTAAGCCCAAGTTATGACTCATAGGTCACCCTATGAGTCATAACTATGTCTCATATCTTGGATTAGAAAGCATTTTTTGAAGGCATATTGGTTCAATAAGGGTAGTATACGACTCGAAGGTCACCCTATGAGTCATAATTGCACTAGTACCTACAAAGCTACAGTTGCATCAGTGAATAATAAGTTTCTATTTGGTTGGTTTGAAGATACAATGCCCCTAAAAAGACAAGTGAGCAATCGAAACCTTTCAAAGGAGTTTGGTGGATGAGTCATCTGAGACCATACAATCTGCGGGCTGTATGAAAGCCCACAAAGTAAAGGTAGACCTTGAGGCCAATAGACCCCAAACCCGAGTGCTTGCAGCATAAACGCCCACGGAAGTTAGCAGTTCCTCCCTATCTGAAGAGGAGGAACAAAAGGGTAACAAGGAGGGGTCAGATAGAAGGTTTCCACAAATGACTTCCTCACATTCTGGCTCTGAGCTAGAGTCTGAGAGCACCTTGCAGACCCAACAGGAGAAAGTCCAGTCCCAACTCCCAATCGACCACAAATGGTGTGTCTTAGGGATGAAAGAAATATATGACTAAGGGTTGAAGCCTAAAGGGAAAGGCAAGCAGGTCTGCTAATTTCATGAAGAGTTTCCACTGAATGCCTCAAGCTTAGATAGAGTACCTGGATTGGATGTTGGGTTGGATGAGCACGGGCTATGGTGGACCACACAACAGCTGGGAGAATATGCCCCTTATGTAGTCGATGAGTTGTATGCGGCGGACCATGCTACACTCCATCGGGGGTTGCCGAAGAAAAAAAGGCCAATTGCACAGTTGAGGCTATGAGCGGTAATAGTCTGGGGGAGGAAAGTTGATAACGTGGAGGAGATGATCCGACAAATGCAGTTTGGGACCACTTATAGAATGCCTCAGTCTACCGTGGAGTGTGATAGCCATACTGATAAAATGAGGAGAGCAGTGATTGCGAAGGTCATTGGGGCTAAGACAGAGTTGCTACGGTGGACAGCCATTCAAATCTACGAGGAGGGTGTCGAGCCAACATATGTCACAAACCACGCAGATTCTATAGTTAAAGAATGCCTCTCATTTCAAGCTACGTTATGGTGGTCCATTATCTGTTGGTGTATTAGGCCAACCTTCACGGACATTGTCGTCACCCTTAAGAGAATCGTACTGTTGGCCAACATTCTATCTAGTTATACTATAGATTTGGCCTGGATCATTTTGGAGCAGATTCCCGAGGCTACAGTTCAGACGAACACCCACTCCCATTTCCAGTTCTAATCCATCGACTATGTAGTGCAGTAGGTGCTCCTATCAATCCTCATCGAGACCCTCATGTAGAGGCCACATGCACTATACATCCCACCCTGATGAAGGTTGATGAGAATCCAGTGGCCTTACTATGAACAGCTCCTCTAGCTATCGCAGAGCTTTTTTCAATAGAGCCTCAGATTCCACATTTACCTACTCCTACTAACGGCACTACTCTGATTGCTGCAGAGCCTACTCCAGTGGTCCAGATTGAGTCTACACCATCCTCTAATACTCCAGCACTAACAACATCTTCTTTACAGGTTGACCCTTTATGGATGTTGTTTCATTTTAGGCTTTACTAAGCAGGGTGGCTGTAGTAGAGGAAAGGCTACTAGAGTTGTTAGCACGGGTCTGGCCATTGATTGATCAGACTGTTCGGGACAACGAGGACAGGATGAGGGTACTTGCCCGATATTTAGTTGATGAGAGAGTCTGAGTAGTGGATGCCCGGGTCGATACATTGGAGATTAGAGTCAACAAGAGGCTTAAGGGAGCTAGCCCTGTCGACATGAGTGCATTAGTGAGGAGTTGTCCATGTTCAAGCCGACTTATTACTGATGTTGGCAGACCCTATTCCAGCCTTAGAGGTAGCATTGGTAGGTGATAAGGCATTTGATTGGCTCACCAACCTTCCATACACCCGTGGGAAGAGGCCTCTTTAGTAGAGTGATGACCCAGAGCTGAGACAGGAGGAGGAGCCCATACCTAACGAGGTGTCGTAAGAGTCACTGTTGTTGGTAGCTATTTAGAGAGAGCGAGCGCACAACACCCAACTTGGAGAGGGTATTTTTGGTACTGCTACGGGGAGAGGCAGCCCTAGGACCAAGTAGATCAACCCAAGACTGGTGTTTGAGCACCATAATGTTTGACTTCTTTTGACCCTAGTTTTCATTTTATCGTGTTCGATACTTTGTTCTCTTTTTAGACTATATTTTTATTATGTTGGTTTTTCGTTGTGCCTAAATATTCTTATGTTGGATGTTATTTTTACTAATATTTTGGATTTAATTTTTGGTTTTCAACGGTTGTATATGTTTATTTCTATGTTATGATGTATTGTTTTCATTCTTATCTTTACTTTGAGGATAAAGTATCCAATTTTGGTGGGGTATGGAAAGTTATATATTAAGGTGAAGTCTGAGTAGCCTCAAGTCCATAACTTCCCCTATTCTTGATCCAAAGGTTTTCTTGTCGTGCTTTTTTTTCCTTATGGATGTTTACTTTTCGATTGAACCGGCATGTTTAGGTAGGGTAGATAATGGGTAAATTCGTAGTAGTGTTATCTATTGCCATATACATAATTTTTAGATGTGTTTTTATTGTTTTGATGAAAAAATGGGTACCCTCAAAATTTTTGAGGTTGTGATTATTGATGTATTCATACATTTTGGAGTATTTGGTAATGTTTGTTCTGATATTTTGAAGGTAAGTTGAGACTGAAAGAAAGACCCATGAGTCTATACTTGATTTTGGATACAATTGCCATGTGTGTTGTGAGCTTATTTTGCTACATTCATGCATCTTATATGGACCCATAACTTGCCTTGTTACTCTAAAATTGGTTTGGTGATGTGGTGGATATGGAAAGGATCTTAGGCCTTTGATTTTTTAGTGAACCCACTTTTAGCCTAAATGACCCACCAGATGAGTGTGCGAATACCTTATTCGAAACTTTTGAGCTTATTATGTGCTCATTCTTTCTTGATACCTTGTTAGCTTAACCTTGTTTGACTAAATACGTTGATATTATCCCTAGTCTATCCTTGAACATGCAAACCTTGATAGAGGCCAAAGACCTAAGTTGAAGGTGGCTACAGTTGGTGGCCCTGGTTTGAAGCATAGATATTGTGCACTTCACCTCAGGCTAAAAGCCTAAGTTGAGGGCGGGCCATATTGTGGTAAAGTAATAATAACAAGGTGGTTAGTTGGGAAATCAAGAAAGAAATGAAAAAGCATGAACTGAGTGAAGAAAGAGAAAAGAAAAGTGCCTTGAATTGAGAAAAAGTATCAAAAATGAGTTTGAAATCGAGGTATAGTTGAAAAAGAGAAAGAAAGCACTCGAGAAAAGTTCAAAATAGGAGAATAAGGGTGGAGTGATTGAAAATGGTTGGATTATGAAAGTAAAAGGTGTTGGTAAACGTGGTTCAAGGATAGCTTATAGTCATTATTTGTCCAAAATACCACACCAAAGTACCCTGAATTTATGTTAAAAGCCTATAAGTCATAAAGTGATCCAACTTCACTTTTTCACCAAGCTAGAAGATGAGTATAGGGCAAGCTATAGTGTTAGTCAATATGCATTGAGTTTCGATTGTGAGAGTGAGAATGTTTCCTCAATCCCTTAATTCTAAATGCTTTTGAGTGAGTATGAAGGACATCTTTCTAGTGAGGGCATTTGCACTACTTGAATTAACATATGACTATACCAGCAATTGTGGATGGTTGATGCTCCTCATCTTATCATATTAGGATTGCCAGGTATCTCATTATGTTCTTGTTTGATTAATAACTCTGCAATCCAATTCTTGAAATAGTAGTTGGGTACCTAGATCAGAGGAGTTGATATATATGCCATTAGTATAGCTACTATTTATTTCTCTTTGTCTTCACAGATTAAGTCGTCTCTTGAGGACAAGAAATAATTCTAAGTTGAGGGCGTTGATGTTCTATCAAAATGCAACACATTTGGTGCATGAAATAAGGAATTTTATGAGTTCTTAAATAAATATTTTAGTGTTTTGATGTGTTTTGTATTAATCTTGCAGAAAAGTTAGGTTGGCATGATTTTGAAGAAAAGTTGTAGATTTTGCTGAAGTATGGGCCTTACGAGCCCACCTACAAGTAGTAGCTCAAGCTACAAGTCGTATGATGGTGTCGTAGCAAAAATTAGATACCAAAATTCAATAATATGCTAAGTGGAGGTCACCCCTACGAGGCTATCATATGATTTGTAAGCCTCACCACGACTTGTATAGGTGGACTTGTAGCAAGAATCGAAGAGCCAAGATGTTGGACTGAAAATTAAAGGCCAAAACTAACAAGTGGAACATATAAGTCGTAGTTCAAGCAACCACTCGTACCTATTGGTCATACCGATTTCCTCCAAGATGCCAAGAATCTAATACAAGACCCCGACCATGGCTCGTAGGTCATCCTATGAGTCGTAACTGCAAGACTCATCAGCTGTCATCTGTCTATTCTGTGTCAATTCTAGGGTTATTTATAAATACTATGTATAATTTAAGTTAGATTTTGAGAAGGAGCTCGAGTAGTAAATAATCTACAATTACATTTTGAATCTTTTCTTAGTTTTTTGGAATAGTTTGTTGTTCTCTCTTAGAAAACCCATTTTGGGGATTTTGCAAATCTTGCTTAGTACTCATTGGTGATCAATCAAGCTTGTGGGTTTACAACTTATGGTGCCTATTTTCTTCATTGGTATTGGTAAAGCTATCATTTATGTCTTGTATGAACATTTTTGCTAGTTTTGCCTTGGCCATGAGTAGCTAAGCACCCATAACTTGGGATTGTGGGAACCATAGGTAGTTGACTTGAAATAACCTAGGTTTATTGCATTTCAATGATCGGGTTTTTTCATGTATTATCTATTTCCCTTTACTTTTATTATTGTTTGGAGGTGGCCAACATCAAACCCCGCCTACTATCACGATTCTGACCAAGGTAGTGACCAATAGGAAGAGGAAAATAGATGACAAAATTTGATTTCTCATCTAATCAACCAAGCCTGACCAAGGGGAGGTTGACTGGGAAAATAGGTAATGGTTATTTGGCATGCCATGGTTGCCAACCAAGCGCCATGGTGAAATTCGATCTTCACCTTCAAAAGAGGGCTGGAAGAACCTAAGTTACCATCCTGCATGAAAATCACCAATTGCAGTTATGTTATCTAGCGTAATCAAGTCGACGAACCATGGGGAACACAATTCCTAAGTTGTCCACAAAGTTAAGTGTTTCCTCGCATTATAGTTTGTAGTAGTTTTTTTTTAATCACAAAAACTCCCCCATTTAGATATTGTAGTCATAAAAACTAGAAATGATTAGTGGTGAAGTCTTATAATCAAGCCCTATATTTCCTATTGTTTCGACCCTAACCTCGGTTTGGTTAATTACTGACAAAGACCGCTTTCTTATTTAAGTGTCTATGTGCTATATATTATGTTAATCCATGTTACTCCTTTTCTTTATGACATCCCCATAACGTGAGTCCTACTTATCCATCCCTTAAAACTATGTGTTTACTATTTGAATACATTTCATGAATATGGATTCTTTGAGGCTTGTTCGGGTACTCTCGAGCTCCCATTCTCCATTTCTCTCCTAGAACCTCGGTTCAGGTCATGAAAAGCTTGGTATTAAAGCATTTGGTTTGTAAATGATTCTTAGAGTCCAACATGTTGCATCAAGTAGAGTACTATTCAAGGGCATAAAGTGCACCATGCCTATGAGTCGGAGGCTGTGATGGCATTTTGGAGATTGTCTCACTTATTCATGTCTTATGTTATGATTTGGATCGTATATTGTAGTTTTATTATCCTAATAATGCCCTTGCTATATTACAGAAGATGCCCCGAGGAAGAGCTCCCTTACCAAGACCGGCGCCGGCTAATCAAGGCCAAACACCTCAAGGGACTATGGAAGAGCCTATCTATAATGGAGAATTTTGTATGGCCTTTGCTATGCTTTCCCAGGTGGTAGCTTCTCAGACCAGGCAAGCTAACTTTCCTCGGGATCCCACTTCTGCATCAAGGGTAAAAGATTTCACATGGATGAATCCTCCAGAGTTTTATAGGTCAAAGGCTGACAAGGATGCTCAAGAGTTCATTGATGAGCTCACTAAGGTGTTGACGGTTATGGGATCACTTCTGAGGAGAAACCTGAGTTGGTTGCGTATCATTTGAAAGAACTACCTTAACTATGGTAAACTCAAGGGTTTATTGAGAGGGTTTGTGGTAACACTGTTAATTCAGAAGAGTTCAAGTTTGCATTTTTGGATTATTTCTTCCCACTTGAGCTTAGGCAAGCCAAGATGACGAAGTTTATCAACCATAAACATGGTGGTATAAGTGTGAGGGACTATGCCCTCAAGTTCACAAAGCTCTCTAAGTATGCTCCAGTGCTATGGTTGACCCTCGAGCTAGAATGCAAAGGTTTATTTCTAGTGTCTCTGACTTGGTTGTGAAAGAATGTCGTATGACTATGCTCATCAGAGATGTGGACATCTCCAGGCTTATGGTCTATGCTAAAAAGATTGAAAGATAAAAGCTCATGGAGAAGAGGGTGCATGATCCTAAGAGGACCCGTTATGATGGTGAGTTCTCCCAGTCCAAGGTGGTTGTTATGGTCGCTCCCAACAAGGCAAAGGCTCAAATGCTCGGGTGGCTAATTCAAGGATGCCTCCTACCAAGGCATTGGTTGGTGGAGGTCCATTATTTCCCATGAGTGACAAGTGTGGAAGAAATCACACGGGTATTTATTGGAAGGACTTAGGTGCATGCTACGGGTGTGGTGATAAGAACAACACGGTTACTGACTGTCCTAAGAATGCTCTGAGAGGTTAAGGTCAAGTAGCTCAAGGTGCTCAATGCTAACAAAGAGCTCCCCAAGGTGTTGTTCCAAGAAACAACAGGTTCTATGCTCTTCATGGCAGTCTGCAAGTTGAGAAAGCTCCAGATGTTGTGACTGGTATGTAAAAATTCTTTGATTTTGATGCTTATGCTTTGCTTGATTCGAGTTCCAATTGAACTTTTGTGACTCCTCTATCGGATGTTATGTTTTCATTTGAGTCCTAAAATCTTTAGGGATCCTTTTTTTGTCTATACTCCCATGGGTGAATCTGTTCTTGCTCATAGGGTTTATCAGGGTTGTCCTATTTGAGTGTTGTATAAAGTCTTCCCATTTTATCTTGTGGAACCTAAGATGTACGATTTTGATGTGATTCTCAAGATGGTTTTGTTGCATGCTTCTTATGCCTCTATAGATTGTAGAACCTGGAATGTCAAGTTCCAACTTCCGGATGAGCCCGTTCTTTAATGAAAGGGTAGTGATCCGCTATTAAGTGTCAGTTAAGTAGCAAAATATAATTTCCAATGGATGTATGTCATGTGGTGAGGTCAAAGATATAGAGTCTGAGTTACCTACTTTTGAATCGATTCCGGTGGTGAATGAGTTTGCGAATGTGTTTCCCAAAGACTTGCTCGGTATTCCTCCCAAAAAGAAAGTAGAATTAGGCATAGAACTTCGCTGGGATACTCAACCTATCACTATTCCTCCTTATCATATGGCACCATCTGAGTTGAAAGAGTTGAAGGATTTGTTGGAGAAGGGTTTCATTAGGCTATGTAAATCTCCATGGGTTGCTCTGGTGTTATTTGTCTGAAAGAAACATGGATCTCTTCTAATGTGCATTGACTATAGGCAATTGAAAAAAGTAACTATCAAGAATAAGTATTTATTGCCAATGATTGATGACTTGTCTGATCAACTTCAAAGGGACATCTATTTCTCAAAGATTGATCTTCGCTTCGGTTATCATCAATTGAAGGCTAAATAGTGTGATATTCCCAAGATGTCTAACTAAATTTATGGTGATGTCATTTGGTTTGACTAATGCTCTATCCGTGTTTATGTATCTTATGTATCATGTGTTCAAGCCTTTCATTGATAGTTTTATGGTTGTCCTCATTGATGATATCCTTATATATTCCTGAAATGAGTAGGAGCATATGGATAATTTGAGGCTGGTTCTTCAAACTTTGAGGGAGAAGAAGTTATATGCTAAGTTTAGAAATGTGAGTTTTGGTTGGGTATGGTAGCTTTTCTTGGTCATATACTATTCGGTGAAGGTATTAAGATTGACCCGAAGAAGACCGAGGCCGTGAAGAATTGGACTAGACTATTAACTCATCGGATAGTCGGAATTTCCTTGAGTTGGTTGGTCATTATAGAAGTTTCATTAAAGGGATCTCATCCATTTCATCTCTATTGACCATGTTGACTCAAAAGAAGGCTAAGTAGTATGATCAGATCAGTATGAGAAGAGTTTTTAGACTTTGAAGGATCGATTTACATCGACTCCTATATTGACTTTATCGGATGGCTTAGAAGGGTTTGTGGTGTATTTTAATGCTTGGTGGATTGGGTTGTGTTATGTACTTATGCAGTACGGTGAGATGATAGCTTATGTGTCAAGCCAAATGAAGGTGCCTGAGCGTAATTATCCGACTCATTATCTTGTGTTAGCTGCAGTAGTGTTTGCCTTGAAGATTTGGAGACACTATTTGCATGGAGTGCATGTATACGTTTTCACCGACCACAAGAGTTTGCAATATGTGTTCACTCAAAGGGATCATGAGGCAAAAGAGATTGTTGGAACTCCTTAAGGACTATGACATGAGTGTACAATATCATCCCGGCAAGGAGAATGTTGTAATCGATGCCCTTAGTAGGCTATCTATGGGGAGTGTTGCTCTTGTTGAGAAAGAGAAGAAGAAGTTTGTAAATGATGTTCACCATTTGGCTAGATTGTGTGTTAGATTGGTCGACTCTAATGATGTTGGTATCCATATTCAGAATAGGGCTGAATCTTTGGTGGTTGTCAATGTAAAGGCTAAGCAAGATTTAGATCCATCATCGGTTGAGTTGAGGAAGTTGGTTCCGAAATAAAGATAGAGGTTTTTTTTCAAGGGGGGATGGTTTGTGTTGGTATAAGATTGGCTATATGTTACAAATGTGGATGATTGTAGGAGGGTGATCATGAGTAAAGCCCATAACTCTCATTACTATATTCACCCATGGTCTACTAAAATGTATAGGGATTTGAAGGAAGTATATTGGTGGCATGATATGACAAAGGATATAGCCAAGTTTGTATCTGAATGCCCTGATTGTCAACAAGTGAAGGTATAGCAGCAATGGCCGTGTGGTTTGACTGAAGATATTGAAATTCCTACTTGAATGTGATAAGATGTGAACATGGATTTTATGGTTGGTTTTCCTCTAACTCGAATGCAATTTGACACCATTTGGGTTATTATTGACTGGTGACTAAGTCAGATCATTTTCTACCGATCAAGACTACCTTTAGTGTGAAGATTATGCAAGGTTGTACACCCACGAGGTAGTAAGGTTGCATGGTATAACTAGGTCTATCATATCAGATCGTGGTACCCAATTTACCTCAAACTTTTGGAGGTCATTTCAAAAAGGACTTGGTAGTAAAGTGAAGTTGAGCACTGCCTTTCATCCTCAAACTGATGGGTAAGCTGAGAAGAAAATTCAATTTTTGAAAGACATGTTGAGGGCTTTTGTGTTAGAATTAAAAGGTAATTAGGATGATAATCATCTACTCATTGAGTTTGCTTATAATAATAGCTTTCATGCTAGTATTGGTATGGCACCATTTGAAGATTTGTATGGTAGGAGATATAGATCTTTTGTAGGGTGGTTTGAGTTTGGAAAGATGACTTTGATTGGCCTGGACTTGGTGTTGGAGGCTATGGAGAAAGTGAATTTGATTAGCGAGAGGTTAAGGATATCCCAAAGTCACCAAAAGTCCTATTCGGATGTTAAAAAGAGGGATCTTGAGTTTTACCTTGGTGATTGGGTGTATGTGAAAGTCTCACCTCTGAAGGGTGTGAGGCATTTGGGAAGAAAGGCAAGCTAAGTCCCTGATATTAAAGTTCTTATGAAATCATTGAGTGGATTAGGAATATGGCCTATAGGTTGGATTTGCTTCCGGATTTGAGTTCTATTCACCTGATCTTCCATATGAAACGCCCCACAAGTGCTTCGGAATGCCCCATAATCATAAATTCCACATATCTAAAACTCCATGTGTGATCTCAAAAATCTGACTTCATATTCTTGACCAAGGAGGCAAAATTGAGTGGCAAGTGGGCATAACTCGAATTTTAGAGGACCTGTAGCAAAAAAAAAGTTTTGCTAATTCTCGATTTCCAGTGGTTGTCTGTTCCCTGGCTGCGATGCACCAGGGGCGCGGAGCAGTGTATCTTGTACTCTACATGTGGTCCGGGATGTGCCAGGGGTGTGGACCAATGTATTATTTTCTTAGTTTTTCTATTTCAGCCAAAGGCATCGTGGTCATAGTCCCACGGCCACTTAAACGTGAAATCACCCATATTTATCCATTTATCAGCTTTATAACTCACAAAACCCTCTCTAAAACCTTTCTAAAACTCTATCAATTCTCATTCAGATCTAACGAATTCAAGCTCAATTTTGGGACTGAAGGATTCATTTCAAGATCTAACACCACTCTATACTCATTGCAAGGAATTTAAGATTTATGGTATGTGGGTTTCATCCATTGAGTCCTTTCAACCATGGAGCCCAACCTTTCTTTTTCAAGAAAATTGCATGTTTTCCAGTTGTATTACCTATGGGTATCTCTTAACATGGATTATGAATATAAATTATATTGGGAAGATGTTGAGGTTGAGGAATATCACAAGAATCAGCCCACCGGAGTTCTGTGGATTCAAGCAAAAATAGGATCCCAAAGAGTTCATCGATGAGGTGTATAAAGTGCTACCTATCATGGGGATCAATTCGGAAGAGAAAGCAGATTAAGCAGCCTACCAACTCAAAGTTGTGGCCCAAATTTTGTTTACTCAATAGAAATTTGAGAGAAGAGATGATTATGTTATTCCTTGGGAGGAGTTCAAAGTCGTATTCTTCAACTGATTCATTCCTATTGAGTTAAGAGAAGCTACGATGAATGAGGTTATGAATCTTAAGCAAGGTTCTATGAGTGCGAGGTAGTATGCCTTCAAATTTGACAAGCTTTCCAAGTATGCTCCATAATTTGCTGTCAAAATACAACACATTTGATGCCTAAAACAAGGGATCTTACAAGTTCTTAATGCGACTTTTTTGTGGTTTTTATGTGTTTTATATTTTTTTTTGTAGAAAATATAGGTTGGCTTACTCTTGTGGAAAGGTAGCAGATTTGTTTCAATTTGAGGACCTATGAGACCCACTACAAGTCGTAGCCCAATCTACGAGTCGTCGAGTATGACCATAGTGATCAGTATCTTCCAAAAATAAAAATATGAGAAATTAAAATTCAGCCATACGAGCCCAAGGTACGTGTCATAGACCAAACCACGACTCGTAGTATGGATCATAGCAATTAAGTCCAAAATGCCAAGTGTTGACTACGAAATCCTGATTACGACCCACAGGTCACCCTACGAGTCATACCTACGAGTTGTAACTGCTGCCAAGCAACTTTTCTTATTTATTTTAAGGTCCTTTTCCTAAATAATATAAATAGTATAAGTTAGGGTTTTTAAAAGAGGAATCAATTTGTAGATAAAAGGATATATCTTTTATAGAGAGCAATTTTCTAGGGTTTACTATAGATACTTAGGATTTCACTTTGAAAACACAATTTAGGGATTTGGAATCACTTGTAATTAAACTCCATCATTCAAGCTTTTGAATCCAAAATCAAGGTGGTTTGTTGTACATTTTCTTTGGGTAATCTCTCAACTATGTCTATGTTATTCATTATTTATGATATTGCCCAAGCGATGAGTAGCTAAACCTCAACAACATGGGGTTGTGGGAACCATGAGTACCTAGCTTCTAATAACCTAGATTATTTGAATTTCTTTGATTGGGTATTTACATGTATTGTCCATTTTCCTTTGGATTGATTGCTGTTTGGTAGTGGCCAACATCAAATCCCGCCCAGTGTCATGATCCCAAACAAGGTAATAATGAATATGAAAAAGAGTTGGATGATAGGATTTGATTTACTTGTTCTTGTCTACTCAGCCAAACCCAACCAAGGAGAGTTGACTGGGACAATGTGTAATGGTTAGTTTTCACACCATGGTTGCCAACCAAGCACCATAGTGAAATTCGACCTTTACATTAACCAAAGGGCTGCAAGAACCTAAGTAATAGTCCTGCATACGATGTACTAATTAAAGTTATGTTATCTGGGGTATTTGAGTTAGTGAATCATATGAAACAAAATTCCCAAGTTGATCCTCAAATTAATTGCCTCTTTGTGATTGTTAGTATTGCTTTTGTATTTACTTCACTTCAAATGACCCATTTTTTTTGGTGAGTCAATTGGATCAAACCCCATACTCCCTGTAGATTCGACCTTAGCCTCTTTTCAGGTTTATAATTGATAGAAACAACTTTACTGTTTGAATGTGAACATCAAAATTTATTGCATCATTATCGGGGAATGCGACTAGGTTTTTGACATGATCTCACTAATAGTTAATTCAAGCGTTAATTTCTAAATTCTCTTGTATTTTACTTTTATTTTTGTTGTTTGGTTTGTATTGTAAGGTGTATTAGGTTTATATGCCCAACACAAGGAGCCAAGGTAATCACTTAGTTCTAATCAACTTGGAGATCCACCAAATTGTGAGAAGAATGGCTCAAGAAAATGAGGACATTGCGATTGATGAAGCTATTGATTAACATGATGAAAACATAGGTAGAGATGAAAACCCATCTCAATGGGAGAATAGGCCACACCATAGGGATTTCAACGAAAATACATATGGTTGGAATCAATATAGGTTGAACCATATGGCCATAGATATCACAGGAGTAATAGTGTTGCCACCTCTACCGGCTGACACTAAGTTCACTGTGTCTAGTGGTCTCTTACAAATTCTTCAAAATCAGGGTATGTTTACGGGGCTACCTTCGGAGGATCCACATAATCATCTTCATAACTTTGCATTTGTTTGCAAGAGTCTGATGGGTACACAAAATCTCTCGATAGGTGTTGTTGGTTTACGGGCCTTCCCTCTATCTCTAACTAGAAATGCGGCCATATAATTGTCAGAACTCCCACAAAGTTCAATCACTAGTTGGGCTGAGTTACAAAGAGCGTTTTAAGAGAGGTATTTTTTGAGGTCCAAGAATCTCAAACTCAAAGATCAAATCAACAATTTTGAGAAATTGTTGAGTGCTTCGATTAGTATAACATGGGAAAGGTTCACCATGTGCTTGAGGATGGTTCTGGATCACCAAATTGTTGATGATGCCTCGGTGGAGATCATTTATTGGGCTATTGATAAGAATCGTCAAGCTTGTGGCGACACCATTATGGGAGGCATGATTCTTGATCAACCTTTCGCACGAATCGCAGAAAGAATATAGAAAGCGGACAAAAAAATAGAGATTTGGGCAAAAGAGAGAGAGGTGATATGAAGACCTCATGTGTGGTGAACACTAGTACTGAGCAAGAAATGGTAAATGAGGAGATCATGCAACAACTTACTTAACTTCGCACAAGTATGGATTTGGTGTTGAAGCAATACCAAGCAAGTGTTCATGTGGTGACTCACCAACCTCTAAAGGTGCCCATGTATGAAGAATCCTTCTTTGATGAAGATGATTACTTTCTGAGTAATCAAGCAGCGAGTTTTTCAAACAATGCCCAAGGGTCCAACTCAGACTATTAGTGTCAAGGTTCTGAAAATCAATGTCGGAACTACAATAGAGAGGATACGTATAGAGATAACCATGGACGTTATTATTAAAGAGAAAAGATGGATATAGGAATGGTCCCTATGTGCCTCTCCATAATCGTGATGTCAGGTCTAGCAATTCTAGGATTGAGAAAATGTTTGACACATTGTTAAAGAGGGCCGACTATCACGATGAGACTTTAAAAGTGATGAAATCGTATATCTCTAGTATCAACCAAAAGATAAAGTCTTATTCGATGGCCATTAAACAATTGGGGAAACAACTTTTTCAAGTGTTTTCTCATTGAACCAACACAAAAGGGAACTTTGCCAAGTAATAAGGTTCAAAATCAAAAGAATGATGGGCATTGTATGGCGGTTATGACACGAAATGGGAAGAGCACCATAGATCCCCTAATGTCGGTGGTTGTTGATAAAGAGTGTGGTAAGGGTGTTGATGACAAGGTGAAGGTTGAGAAAGAAGGTTTGGCTAGCAATGGGATAGAAGGTAAACATGCAAAGAAGCAAGGAAAGAACTAGGTTATCCCAAGACCTCTACCTCCTTTTCCTCAATGACTCAAGAAAAAAGAGGAGGATGGTAAATTCAAATACTTCCTTTCTATGTTGAAGCAATTTTCTATTAACATCCCTCTTCTAGATGCATTTGAAAAGGTGCTCGGGTATGCTAAATATATCAAGGATTTGTTAATGAAAAAGCGCATGGTAAGCTAAGAGCTTTCGCAAGAGCTCCAACAATGTAGTGGCATCATGACCAAATACCTAGCCCAAAAGAGAAAAGATACTGGTACATTCACCATTCCTTATACCACTAGTGATGTAGAGTTAGTAAGTGAATTATGTGATTTCGGAGCAAGTATAAATTTAATGCCCATTGCTGTTTTCAAAAAGCTCAGTCGTTGTTATCCTACTCCTATAAGGATGTGGTTACTCATGGCAGATAGAACAATCAAGAAGTCGGAGGGAATTCTCATTGATGTGTTGGTGAAGGTTGATAAGTTTATCTTTCTGGCAATTTTCATGATTCTTGACTGTGAGGTTATCTTTGAAGTCCCTATTATTTTGGGGAGGTCGTTCTTGGCCACCGGGAGACCATTGGTGGACATGGGTTCTGGTCAACTCAGGTTCAGGGTTAATGATGCAGAGGTTATTTTTGATATTTGCCTGTCAGTGAAGTATCTGGATGATCTCAAGAGCAAGGTTTGGGCCATTGAGAGTTTCTGATGATTGATGAACACTAATTCGAGCCACGATATTAAACAAGGTGCTTCTTGGGAGGCAACCCAAGTACTTTTCATGTTTTTGGATTGTTTTGAGTTTATTTTGATTTGTTGAATTTCTAGGTAATGTATTGGTTTTTATTTTGATTTTGAAAATGTTGTATGAGTTATGTTGTTTAAAAATAGGTGTATTTTGTGATATTGGTTTGTAGGTGCTAAGCAAGTGCTGAAAATTTGAAGAAAATAGCATTTGAAGCAACCTTTACGACCAGGCCTACGAGCCGTAGTGCACACTACGACTCATAGTCATGCCTTGTAGAGTGTAACAGTAATGGTTTTTAAGTTGGCACTCCCACTATGAGCCAACTTTACGACTCATAGTCCATGCTACGAGTCGTAAATGGGGTTCGTAGTGTCTACTTATGTTTTCAAAATTTTTCTAAGTCTTTAGTGACCAAAAAGACCAGGACATATGGGTCTTAGTCTGACCTATGACTCATAGTTGGGGGCTCATAGGCCCGACTCTAAGAATTTAAAAGTCATCCTGATTGGGTATATTAAAGGTCAAAATTAATTTTGACCCTTAATTCCCCATTCTAAACCCTTGTACTCCCCCAATTCGGTCCCAAAAATATTTCCCTACTATTCTGATCAAACTCCCGGCATACCCACATCATTTTCTGGCGAGCATCAATATTTAGGGTTTCAGCTTCTTCTCCTCTTTCTCATTTTTTCCAACTGTTAATTAACTTCCCTTGAGGCATGTTCTTGGTTAAATTTCGAGCACAAACAATAGTGTCTTATGGAATATTAAATTATTGTGGGTTTGAAACTAGTGTTGAGAGTACCCATAAGATAAATTATGCACATGAATGAGAATTGGGATTTTTGTCGAATAGAATTCCCTAAGGTTGTTCTCATATGTCTGAGATTGCCCTTCTTGTTTCGTTGTGATGATTATATCTTGCCATATATATTGTTGATTAGATGCTTGAAATGAGTGTGCAAGTGTTGGTAGATTGATTGGTTCATACCAATGTGAAATTTTATTGGGGGTGTGCTTATTGGATTAAAAATGGTGGATTGAGAAGCCCTTTATGTGATTATGCATCCAATCCCTTTAACATCCATGTTTGTATGTTAGTACTTTTGTTGCAAGTTTTGGGATTAATGATTTTGTGTTGAAAAAATTCTCGAATATATTGGGAAGTTAATGTTTGCTTGATTGGCTTTGCGATGAAATTTTCATTTCGGTTTTAGATTTAATTATCATGATTAAGGTCGTGAGAATATTGTTCTGCATTTTATTTTGAGTAAAACTATTGATCTGATTGTTATTTGAATTATTTTGATGTTGATTATGGTTCGTGTGGTGATGTTCAAACCACTATAGGTTTCTGATGTTCCCTGCTATGAGGGCTGCCTACGACTCCTAGAAGGACCTATGAGTCATAGTGGCCCGTAGTAGGGAATAACAATTACTAATGGCCCCTTAACACTTCCCATATGAGATCCACCTACTGGTTGTAGTGTCCACTACGAACCATAGTGAGGGTCTTATGAACTTGCCTTGTGTTTAAAAATGTTACTGGAAATTGGTATAGACCAGCCTATGACTCATAGTCTCCACCACGAGTTGTACCTATGCCTCGTAACTATTTTGAGCTTGATTTTTTCTCAGGTACCTTTGGACTACAAGGCCATAGTAAGACTCGTAGGTCACCCTACGAGTCGTTCCTATTCCTCGTACCTGTAACCTGCAACTGGTGTAGTAGTGTTGTTTTTTGTGTCTTTACTTTTTGATTTTTGTGTCTTCTTATTCCTTTCTTTGTTCGTGATGTTCATTTGAGCTCATAGTTGGTTTGTAATGCAAATTTCAGGTACAATGGCTCCTAAGGGCAGAAGAGCTACTATCCAACCCTTAGGTAGGAGGCTGTTAGATGAAGACTCATGTAGTGAGCAGGCAGATGGGTCTATTGAGGAGTTGAATGTACAGGTAGACCCTGAGGAAAATGTTCCTCAAACAAGAGCTAGGGCCACACTAACAAGGATAGTGGTTGAGAGTACCTCTCAGTCTGATTAGGAGGGTATAGAAGAGGAAAGTGAGGATGATTATGATTATGACACCAGGCTTCAGGAGGACACAACCTCGGTCAGCCCATCCATCTCATCCTAGGATCTACAATATCACTAATGGGGAATCAAGGTAATGGAAGAGATCTACAATAAAGGACTAGATCCAAATACACAGGGGAAGCCTGTCAGAGAATTTCATGAAGAGTCTCGGTTAAATGACTCAGGGTTGAGTTGAGTTCCTGCTCTGGAGGTGGAGATCGATAGAAACGAGCTTCGATGGCTATAAGAGTGGTTGGGCAAGTATGCCTCACTTTTAGTTTGAGAGTTCTATGCCTCCTACACTGCTACCATCCTTCGAGAACTTCCGAAGGGAAAGAAGGCTATAGATGAGCCTCGATTGCGTAGAGCCTTAGTTCATGGTCAGAGTGTTAATACTTTCTAGGAGCCTATCCGCCGGGTACAATTTGAGCTTAACTACAGGGTGTCATAGTACAAAGCTGAGTACAACAACAAAATAGATAAGATGAAGCGTGCTATGATTGGGAGCAATGTAGATTTGAAGACGAAGCTCCTCAAATGGGTGGTGAGCCTGATAGTAGAGGGTGATGTCGATCTTCCGTGGATCACTACACACACCGATCCCATAGTAAAGACCTATCTATCCTTCAGTGCTAAATTCTGGTGGGCCATTATACAATCTTGCATTCAGCCTACATTTACGGATAAACTCATCACCTTGGAGCAAGTCGTGTTACTATCTAGCATCTTAGCTGGCTATGAGATCGAATGGGTGTGTGTCATCGCTGAGCAGATTCATAAGTTTGTGCTGTATATGAATACCTCATTGTCATTTCCTATTTTGATATACAGATTATACAATGAGGATGGAGTGCGCGTCTCTATAACACTCCATATCTTACAATACTAGTACTATGCAAATGAAACATGGTATGGCTTTTCAAATTAGCACCAATTTTTAAAAGTTCTTGAATCTCATGTTATAGGATGATATGTGCTCTAATGCTTAAGAGGGTCAATTATATTCATTTTTTGTGTCAAATTGAGGAGATCATGGCCCTAAACATAGTGAGATAATTAAGGTTCATGTAGGACTTAAGAAGCTAGTAGGTGAGTCACCTACTTGCTTAGCTTAAATTTTCAAGCTAAACAGAGACGAGGCCTAACGTCGAATTTATCCAAGTCCAATTATGAATAAAGTCCATGTTAAAGGTATAACTTTGGTACTTGTTTTAGCATCATAAATGTACTTTATTTTTAGCCTAAGATGAATAATAAAAGGGACCAAGTACACCACAACCCACTTGGCTAATTTGGCCCAAACTAAGTGAAGAGGAATTTGGAAAAATGGCAGCCAAGACCCATCAACTTTGAGAACCATTTAGGCCCAAATGTAAGGGACAAGCTATAGCATCACAAGGTTATTAATATGTAATAATATGTGGTGAAAAGTTCAAAAGAAAGTTGGCCAAAGAGACTCTTTAAAAGGGCTCAAAAATAACCCCTTATTTCATTTCACTTTGGAACAAATTTTCAGCTTTCCTAAAGACTTTTTTTCTCTCTTTATTTCACTTCACAAGGCCGCCTACACAACCCTCTAGGGTTCTTGAAGGAAACCTGAACCTTGTAGGATAAGATAAGTGGAAATATGCATGTATTTGTTATACTTATCTCATGAAAAACAAGAAGCATATGCTAGTTATGTTTGTGCTGAAATTTTTGACAGCATGTCCTAAGGATTGTTGTGAACTTTCTTGTTGTTCAAGAGGATTTTCTCTTCTTGGTTGGCTGAATTATGAAGTAAGACATAGTCTTTTAACAAGGTTTAGTTTGTTAGTGATGTAACTTAGTTGCTGCACCACTTTTACAGTCCACAAAAGTGAGTCCTTATAGGATATCGCAATTGTGTTCTTAATACGAACTTGTGGGCTGATGGATGGAAGGCCATTGGCTCACATCCTTCATGACTATTTTGGTACTTTTCTAAGACATTTTAAGGTTTTTGTTATGTATATATGTGTTGAGTACAATTTGGTTAAAGTTAGAATAGGTTTGGGATTGTAGATGTCAAAATGGGGCAAAGGGACATAACTTATACCACCAATTTATATGTTGCATAGAATTATTATGTGTTGTGCTTTGTGGGCTTTTAAAAGACTATCATAGCACTAGAACAGACTGCACATGATATGTATATGAGAATGTGTATTAGAAAACAAGATTAGGGGTGGAAAGGTTGAAAGAATACGCTCGGGTTTATAAATACCCGCTTGTTGCCCATATGTTGTTTTTTAAATGAGATTGGGCTGCCAAGATATATCTATTGTCTACTAATGCTAGTTTTATCACCTACTATGTTTTAGATAAATATATGGAGTAAGGGAAGGTTATCTCGACGTAATAGCGAGGTTGTACAGCGAGGTATGTAAGGCTACACAATTTCGTATTATTTCGCATGAATCATAGATCCCTCCTTGGCACATAAAGTCACTTACCAACTCCGGTACAACTACTAATTGTATCTCTACTCTTTCACATGTTCATATTCTCCCATACATAGTCACCTTTAAATTTGTGTACATACTTGGATACAAAGATACGCGAATTCATTCTACTAAATAAAGTTCATGTGTTGTTCTACCTCCTATGCATTTCATTGTTTTTGTAACTTACTCCTTTCATTGTGGTGTTGTATTTTGTGATTATTTTACATGTCATATGTTGTATCTGCAGTCCTACAGCTACAATATTACAACCACCAAAAGAATCATCTCAAAGGTAATTAAAAGATAAAAGTAAAATATATTGCATGTTAATGGGTGGTAACCAAGGGGTGGAAGAATCACCTAGCCAAGGTTGATTCTATCATGGGTGGTAGCCCAAGGGGTTAAAGAAAAATCCTAGACAGGGCCGATCCTGATATATCTTTACCACTAATCTGCTGGTCATTTGTATTATATGTTGTGCACAGATTATACAATAAAGGTAAAGTAATAAAAAGAACATAAAGAACATGATCCCACAGTATAACTAAAGGTGGTCTGTTATCCTACACCAGTGCATAGTTTCATTTGAGTTGTTACTTTATATACAGTATTTTCTGCCTTACATATTCGTTTATTATCTCGCACTGACATCCCTTACGGGGGACCTGCATTTCATGTTGTAGGTACAAGTGCTAGTAGATCTCCCCAGTAGAAATACAGGATATCCAACTGTTGTTACCAAGCTCCAGGTCACTTCGGAGCTTTATGTGTCTAAAGCTTATATCTTTTTTTGTATTGTATAGTCAGCTGAGGCGGGGCCTATCTCGATCCTTATCAGATACTTTTCCTTATCTAGAGGGATTGTAGACTATGGTAAATTAAAGTGTAGTCATATCTCGTACTTTAAACACCATGGCCCCAACGACTAGCCATATAGATTTCTTTTTGTCTTGTTATCACTATTTATTTTCCTAAAGTCATGTCAAATGTAGGAATCCCTTATAAAATGTATCGAAAGCGTGCCAGTCCACCTTAATGGGACTTTGGGTGTAACAGAAGTGGTATTAGAGCGGGTCATCCTAGGGAGTCCACAAAGCCGTGTCTATGTGTAGTCTTGTTTATCGATATGTTGTGCACCACATTTATAAGCAGGAGGCTATGTGGAATTTAGGAGTTGTTACTTTCTTTTAATTCTTTAAATCGTGCCATAGAGCTAAGTGTAATAGGTGATTGTGTCTAACCCCTAAATTATTTTGTACAGCAAGTATACAAGAAGCAAGGAAAAACAAAGGTAAAGGGAAGGAAGTAGAAGTAGCGGTTGGTATACCCAGTCAGGTGAGACAATGGAATGTGGTTCAAGAGGAGTCTTTGTCACAGACATCTTCAACTCCTCCAGCTCCCGATGAACCCGGAAGTAGTGAAATCCCCTAGTACCACTTATTGATGCTACCGTGTAGGATCTAAGATATACAATCCAACTATTGACTCATATAGTTTCGGTCTATAGTCAAAGGCAGGAAGGTCCACTTATAGGTACAAGTGGTGCGAATAGGGCAACTGACAAGGATACGTGATTTTCTTAATTTGGACCCTCCATCCTTCCCTGGGTCAGATCCTAAAAGATCCCCAAGGCTTTATTGATCAAATTTCGTGCACTTGGATTCGGATCCTAAAAATAATAATGCTTTGGAATAAGCATGAGTAATCAAATGAAATAAAGCGCTTCGATAAGACCCCACACCTAGCGATATATAGGTTGAAGGGTGTGGCTATATTGTGGTATAAAGCTTGGAAGCAATCTAAGGGTATAGATACACCTCCAACTACCTGGAAGGAGCTCAAAGAGGCATTTCTTGACCATTACTTGCCATTATAGATCCAAGAGGCCTGTGCAGGTCAGTTCTCGAATCTCCACCAAGGTAATATGAGCGTGAGGGAGAATTTAATTCCTTGGCCAAGTATGCTCCTAATGTAGTTGCTATTATGGAAGATAGAGTTCATCCATATGTGGATGATTTGATACGTATCTGGTCAGATATTGTACCATTGATTCCTTGAACAAAGACATGGATATAGCGAGAATGTAAGTTTTTGCACAGAAATTGGAGGATCAGAGGCAAAGGAGAAGGACACAAGAGTTAGAAAAGGCGCAGTGCAAGAGGGCCAGGTCTATAGGGTAGTTTACACTGCCCCAAGGTGATCTTAGGCCTCGGATTTCTAATAGACCACTAAGTACATCATAGTCCTACTCTGCATCCAATGCTCCATCACAACTTCAGGGGTCTAGGAGGAATCAGCTTAGTCCAAGAAGTGAAGGGCAAGGCGCCCAGACAATGAGGTATTCAGTAGGCCAGCAAATGACCCCTACACAGCCTTTTAAAAGGCAACTATTAATTGTGTCTCAACTCTTTCACATGTTCATATGCTGCCACACATAGTTACCTTTAAATTTGCATGCATAATTTGATACCAAGATACACAAATTCATTCTACTAAATAAAGTTCATGTGTTGTTCTACCTCCTATGCATTTCATTGTTTGTGTAACTTACTCCTTTAATTGTGGTGTTGTCTTTTGTGATTATTTACATGTCATATGTTGTGTCTGCAGACAGCTACAATACTACAACCACCAAAAGAATCATCTCAAAGGTAACTGAAAGATAAAGTAAAGTATATTGCTTGTTGATGGGTGGTAACCCGAGGGGTGGAAGAATCACCTAGCCAGGGTTGATCCTATCACGGGGGAAGCCCAAGGGAATAAAGGAAAAGCCTAGCCAGGGCCGATCCCGATATAGATTTACCACTGATCAGATAGTCATTTGTATTATATTTTGTGCATAGATTATACAGTAAAGGTAAAATAATAAAAGGAATATAAAGAACATCATCCCACAGTATAACTAAAGTTGGTTTGTTATCGAACTCCGGTGCATAGTTTCATTTGAGTTGTTACTTCATATACAGTATTTCCTGCCTTACATATTCAGTATATTATCTCATACTGACGTCCCTTACAGGGGACCTGCATTTCATGCTGCAGGTAATGGTGCTAGTAGATCTCCCCAGTAGGAGTACAGGATTCCAACTGTTGTTACCAAGCTACAGGTAGCTTCGTTGCTTTGTGTGTCTAGAGCTTATATCTTTTTTTGTATTATATAGTCAGTCGAGGTGGGGCCTATCTCGACCCTTATCAGATACTTTTCCATACCTAAAAGCTTTGTAGACTATTTAAATTAATGTGTGGTCATGTATCATACTTTAAACACCGTCGCCCCATCAGCCTGGCCATATGCATTTTGCTTAAAGGCATGTCAAATGTAGGAATCCCTTATAAAATGTATAGAAAGTGCATGGATACAGGTTGGATCTCCTTGCCTCATCAGCAACAGGTGCCAGTTCGCCCTAGTGAGACTTTGGGCGTGACATTCTCTCTCCACATAGACCCATACGTCGAGGCCCTTCACACTATGGATCCCAGTAGGATCAAGGCTAACAAGAACCTAGTGGTCCTCCAAAGTGCAGTTCCTCTTCCCATTCCTAAGCCATTCCTTCATGAGCCATCTATTGAGATTTATACTATAGCTGCCATTTCCTCTACTCCAGCTGCACCAGAGCAGCCCATAGCAGCTGGCACTGAGACTGTTCCAGCCATATCTACACCTATACTAGAGCTATCTACTTCTCAAATTCCTTTTGTAGACTTTTCTGTTATGTCTGCTATTGCATTTAAAGCCATGGTTGTACGTTATCCAAGACAGAGGTTCAACTAGCCAGGTTGATAGAGCAGATCAAGCCATGGATTCACCAAACAGTCCAAGCTTCAGAGGAGCAGGCTAAGGAATTCACCCTATTTGAGTTGTATAGGAGATCTGCTGTAGTGGATGCCAGGGCCGATGCTTTCAAGGCTAGGGTCCAGAAGAGGCTTGAGGGAGCACGACCTAGAGATATGGTTGTCGTATTGCAGGAGTTGGCCAAATTCAAGGCTGACTTGCTGACATCATTAGAAGCACCGATCATAGCCCTGAAAGAGGCCCCTATGGGTGAGGACTTGATTGATCAATTGGAATATCGCCCATGTGCTCCCAAGAAGAAGCCTCCGAGGGTGATGATGCAGATTTGGCCCAGAAGAGACTATTGAGGAGGCGTAGAGCTAGAGGAGCAAATTACTGACTTGTTGATCAGAGAGTCTATACAAATCAAGTAGCATAGGAAGGCTCAAAAGAAGCAGATATTACATGGAGCCAGTACATCGAGTTCAGTTGCAGCCCAGACCACCCTGGAGGAAAGAGACCCTCAGGACCAGACTGATGTTGGTGCCTGAGCACCACATTGATGATTGATACTTTTGACCCCTGTTCTTGCTACTACTTTCGGAGGCTTTATTCTCATTACTATTATTTTTCTTCATAATTTGTTTTTACTATGGTTTTTGGATAATTGTTTTTTATAACTATTTTGGATGATATGTTTTTAATTAAGTTTTATTATATATATATATATATATATATACATATACTTTGAGGATGGAGTACAACTTTTTGGTGGGGTCTGGGAAGTTATGGAATAGGGTGAAGTCTGATTAGCCTTTAGTCCATAACTATCCTATTTTTGATATATCAGGGTTTTCTTTGCATGTTTATTTTTCCTTATGGATAATTTTACTTTATGTTGAACCGACATGTTTTAGGTATTGTAGATAATTTGATGATATATGATGATTAATACTTTTGGCTTGTATTTAGTTTTGAATGGTTTTATTGAATGTGTCAAAAAAATGGGTACCCACAAAATTTTTGGTGATTATTGGTTATACTTGCGATATTGCATGAGTGATTGGTAAGGTAATGTTTGTTTCGATGAAGCTAAATCAAGTTGATTCTTGAAGCATAACTTGTGAGTCTACGTTGATTATGTATGCAATGTTATATGTGTTTGAGCTAATTTTGTCATGTTCATGCATTGTATACTGATTCAGAACTTGCCCTGTCACTCTGAGTTGGATTGGAGATTTTGTTGATCAGGAAAGGATCTTGGGTTGTTGTTCTTTAAATTAGTCCACTTTTGCCTAAATGACTCACCAACTTAAAAGAGTTTACCTTTGTTCTGAATGTTTGATCCTTACATGAACTTTTTCCTTTCTTGATACCTAGCTAGCCTAAACTTGTCTAGTGAAATGCCTTGATATTGGCCTTGGTCTATCCTTGAACATGTGAACCTTCATATAGGCAAAAAGCCTAAGTTAAGGGTAGCTACCAAAGTGGCACTGGTTTAGGGAATGGCTAATGTTGTGGTATAGTAGCATATATGAGGTGATTAGTTGGGAATGAAAGAAAGAATGGAAAATCATGTGCCGGGTAAGAGAAAAAAAAAAGTTCCTTAAATGAGAAGAATTGCAAAATGAGTTCAAAAATAAGGCACAAGCTAAAAGATGAAAAGAAAGTACTTGGAAAAGCTTGACAATGAAGAATAAGGGAGGACAAAGTGAAAATGGTTGAGTTATTGAGGTGAAAACGTTGAAAAACATTGTTTGAGGATGTCTTTTAGTCACTAATTGCCCAAAAAAACCTTACCAAAGCTCCATGAGCCTACATTACAAACCTATAAAGTCCTAAATTAATCTGATCCAACTAGTCAATGGACAAAAATGTGAGTATATTGGCAAGCTTATGGTATTGGTTATGATGTATGAATCTCATTTGTGAGAGTGAGTATACTTGCACAGTACCTCAATCTTCTTTAATTGCTTATCGAGTGAAAAAAGGGACTTCTTTTCTATGAGGGCATTTACACTGCATGGTTAGCATATGACTTGTTTAGTGACTATGAATTGTTGATACTCCTTAGCTTGTCATGGTTGGATTGTCAAATGCATTAAGGTGCCTTGATTTGCTTGGTAGCTACAAAATCTAGTTTTGAAAATGATAGTTAGGTCCCTGAGATGAAATTGAGAGAAGTATATTCCATTAGAATGATTGCAATGTATTACCTATTATATTTTTAGATTGAGTATTGCTTGAGGACAAACAATAGTTCTAAGTTGAGGGCGTTGATATGTTGTCAAAAAAAAGCTCATTTGATGCCTAAAACAAGAGATTTTGCAAGTTCTTAATGCGACTTTTTTATGGTTTTATGTATTTTGCAGAAAATATAAATTGGCTTAATCTTGGGAAAACGTAGCAGATTTTTTGAATTTAAGAACCTACTACACCCACTACGAATCATAGCCCAAGTAACGAGTCGTAGGGGAGGACTGTAGTGATTAACAACTTCCAAAAATAAAAATCTGAGAAATTTAAGTTCAGCCATATAGCCCAAGGTAGGAGTCATAGAACAAACCACGACTCATAGTATGGATCGTAGCTGTTAAATCCAAAATACCAAGTATTGCTACGAAAGCCCAATTACGACTCATAGGGTGACCTAGGCGTCATATCTATGAGTCGTAACTGCTGCCGACCAACTTTTCTTATTTATTTTAAGATCCTTTTTGTAAATAGTATAAAGTAGTGTTTTTAAAAGAGGAATCAGTTTGTAGAGAAAAGGATATATCTTTTGTAAACAACAATTTTCTAAGGTTTAGTGTAGATACTTTGGGTTTCACTTTGAAGACCCAATTTGGGGATTTGGAATCACTTGTAATCAAACTCCACTATTCAAGCTTGTTAAACAAAAATCAAAGTGGTTTGTTGTTCTTCATTTTCTTTGGATAATCTTTCAACTATGTCTATTTTATTCATTGTTTGTGATTTTGCCCAAGCAATAAGTAGCTAAACCCCCATAACTTAGGGTTATGGGAACCATGAGTAGCTAGCTTCTAATAACCTAAATAATTTGCATTTCTTTTATTGAACAATTGTATGTGTTGTCTATTTTCCTTCAGATTGCTTGTTGTTTGGTGGTGGCCAACACCTGACCATGCCTAGTGTCACTATCCCGACCAAGGTAGTGATGAGTAAGAAAAGAGATGGATGACAGGATTTGATTGATGTGTTTTCATCTAATCAATCAAACTCTACCTAGGAGAGATGACTGGAACAATGGGTAATAGTTTTTTGGCACTTGCCGACTAAGCGCCATGGTGAAACTCGAACTTCACCTTTACCAAATGGCTGGAAGAACCTAAGTAAATGTCCTACATATGATGTCCTAATTAAAGTTATGTTATCCTTGGTATTTGAGTTAGTGAATCATAGGGAACACAATTCCCAAGTTGATCCTCAAATTGATTGTCTCTTTGTGATTGTTAGTATTGCTTTTCTATTTACTTCACTTCAAATTGCAAACCCCCCCATTCTAGAGAATATAGCGGATTGGTACTTGAAATGATTGTTAGTGAGTCAATTTGGTCAAACCCCATATTCTATGTGGATTTGACCCTAGCCTCTGGTTGGTTCATACTTTTTAGTGGCCGCTTTACTATTGGAGCATGAACATCACTCCACATTTGGTAGTCAACTCTAGAGCTAGAATGAACAAATTTTATGTCGGAAGTGTCTGACTTGGTTAATAAGAAGTGTCGTACTGATGCTAATGGATGATATGGATTTGTCCCGTCACATGACATATGCCGATCAACTAGAGAGGCAAAAACTTAGAAGAAGAAGAAGTGGTGAGTCTAATAGGGCTCGTTTTGAAGGTGGTTTCCAAGGTTCCAAGGGTGGTTGGTTTCCTCAAGGCCACAAGTTCCAAGACCAGGGGTTTTCTAATGCTTCTAATAAGAGATTTGCTAATGATTTTGTTATATATTGTGATGCCTCAAGAATTGGTTTGGGGTGTGTTTTGATTAAAAATGGCAAGGTGATAACATATGGCTCGAGAAAACTTAAGGTGCATGCAGCCATGGTGTTTGCTTTGCAAATTTGGTGTCACTACTTGTATGGGGTTCATGTTAATGTGTTTAAAGATCATAAGAGTCTCCAATATGTATTCACACAAAAAGATCTTAACTTGAGGAAAAGAAGGTAGTTAGAGCTGCTTAAAGACTATGATATGAGTGTGCAATATCATGCCGGCAATGCTAAAGTTTTGACCGATGGACTAAGTAGAGTATCCATGGATAGTCTAGCTCATGTTGATGATGGTGGCAAAGAAGTGGCTAGAGAAGTTCACCGGTTAGATAGGTTGGGGGTTAGGTTGGATAAAGTTTAAAATAGTGGCGTAGTGGTTTTGGTAGTTCTAAATCTTCTTTGATTGAGGAAATAAAGTAAAACAAGATCTTGAGCCCACTTTATTAGAGTTGAAGGCCTTGGTGAAGGAAGGTAAACGGAAGGTTTTCTCCCAAGGGGGAGATAGTGCCCTTAGGTACCAAGGTAGGTTGTATGTGTCTAATGTTGATGACTTAAGGGAGTTGATCATGAAGGAGGCCCATAATTCATCCTATTCTATTCATCCCGATTCTACAAAGATGTATAGAGACTTAAGGGATGTGTATTGATAGGGTGGTATAAAGAGAGATATTGCCAACTTCATATCCGGATGTCACAATTGCCGACAAGTGAAAGACAAACATCAAAGGCTGGGTGGCCTAGCCCAAAGCATAGAAATTTCTCCTTGGAAGTGGGAAGAGATCAACATGGATTTTGTGGTTGGGTTTCCTATGATTAGGAAACACTTTGAGACTATTTGGGTTGTTGTGGATAGAATGACAAAGTCAGCTCAGTTTCTACCGATTAAAACCACTGATGGTGCTGAAGATTATGCCAAATTGTATATACATGAGTTGGCTAAATTATATTGGGTGCCTTTGTCTATCATTTTGGATTGTGGTGCTCAATTCGTATCTCAGTTTTGGAGGTCCTTCCAAAGAGGTCTTGGTAACAAGGTTAAGCTTAGCATGGCTTTTCATTCTCAAACGAATGGTCAAGCCAAGAAGACTATCCAAACTCTTGAGGATATACATAGAGCTTATGTTTTGGAGTTTAAAGGTAGTTGGGATGAACATCTTCCACTTATAGAGTTTGCTTGCAACAATAGCTACCACTCAAGCATTGGTATGGCTCCCTTTGAAGCTTTATATGGTAGGCATCGTAGATCCCCGGTTGGGTGGTTTGAAGTGTCAGAGATGGTTTTTCTAGGTCCGGACTTAGTCATAGATGCCTTGGAAAAGGTAAGGTTGATAAAGGAGAGACTGAGAATAGCCCAAAGTACACAAAAGTCCTACTCCAATATGAGGAGAAGAGATCTTGATTTTGAGGTTGGTGATTAGGTTTATTTGAAGGTCTCACCCATGAAAGGTGTGGTCCAATTTAACACGAAAGGGAAAATGAGCCCAAGGTTTTTGGGTCCTTATAGAGTTTTGAGGAGAGTGGGTAAGGTTGCATATGAGTTAAAGTTACCTATGGAGATGAATATTGTTCATTCGGTCTTCCATGTGTCCATGTTGAGAAAGTGTATGGGTGACCCAAGTGCTATAGTGCCCTTGGGTGTTATGGGATTGTAGAAGATAACTTGACCTATGAGGAGTTCCTGGTGGAGATTTTGGATAGACAAGTGAAGAGGTTGAGAAACAAAATGTAGCTTCTGCCAAAGTTCTTTGGAGGAATAAACAAGTTGAAAGTGCCACATAGGAAGCCAAGGCGGACATGAAAAAGTGATGCCCATATCTTTTCCACTCAATTCAAGCTGAAGGTAATAATTTAAGTCCCCTATATGATTTCAAGTGTTAAGCTTCAGCCCACATGTCATTTTGCACACACTCATGTTTATGTTAACAAATTTATGCTGATTTTTGACAATCATATTGAGATTTTTGAAAATGATGTTTAAATGCATTTGTTGCATTCATGTGGGTATAAAATCCTATTACTTATCTTATGCTTCTTTGACATTCAAGGACGAATATTTCCAAAGGGGAGATATTGAAACGCCCCACATGAGCTTCGAAATGCCCCAAAATCATACTTTTTGTATATCTCAAACTTTGACTTCACATTATTGATTGGGGAAAAAAATTAAGTGGCTGATGAGTATAACCTAGATTTTATTGGACAGATAGTGAATAATACTTATGATTAATTTTCTATATTCAATGGCTGTCTGCACCTTGGCTGCGACGCGCTAGGAGTGTAGAGAGTGTATTTTGCACTTAGCATCTGGTCCGCGACACCTAAGGGCACGAACTAGTATATTATTTTCCTTGGCTTTTTTGTTTGGCAAAGGGCATTAGGTTCATATCCCTATGCCCAAATAAACATGAAATCACTCATACTTAGCCATTTTCAACTCTATAATTCACCGAACCCCCTCTAAAACCTCTCTAAAACTCTACCAATTCTCTCATTCAAATCTACGCAATTCAAGCTCAACTTTGGGAATCAAGAATTCATTTCAAGCTCTAAAACTGCTCCAAGATCATTGCAAAGAATTCAAGGTTTAAGGTATGTGTATTTCATCCATTGGGTCCTTTCAACCATGGAGCTCAACCTTCCCTTTTCATGAAAATTGCATGTTTTCAAGTTATATTACCTATGGGTATCTCTTATCATAAATTATGAATATAAATTATGTTGGGGTTTTATCAAGTATTGATTGATTATACATGACTATCTATTTAAAGCTTTTCTATTGAATTGATTTATCTATTGAGACTATGCATGTTGTGAGCTAGGAAACTATAAATTATCATGAGCTTTTGCAAGGGATTTCAAGGTACCATACATAAGGGTTTTACTACTTGTTGGTAGGTTGATTTTCATCAAGTTTACTCATCTTATTTCACTCTTGAATTGTATAGTTTTGAACAAGCATCATGAACTCACCATGTGTTTGATAAAATGACATGTCAAGAATTCTCAAGTTATTAAGGATCAATTACATGATTTACAAGTAAAGAACTTCATGATGATTAAGGTATTTCAAGTATGTATTGAATCCATGAAAAGTATCTATGATTTTACAAGTATCAAGAGAAGCCCTATTTCAAGAATCTTACCTCTTGTGAGTCATTCATGTTAAAGCAAGGGTTCATGTATGATTATGATCTAGTCTTATGTTCAAGTTAGGCTCACTACTAGAGGTCAAGCATGTTTATGAACTACTCAAGCCGTGTTCTTACAAGCTATTCATGATATGATTAAAGTATGATTATTTCAAGTATTACATGAGATTTAACTTACTACCAATTGATTCTTAAGATGGGGGCTCAACTCAAAGGGTCCTTATATAAGTTCTTTAGTCTCTAAACTATATGCCACCATAGGATTATGATTATTATCCTTGTTATACTAGTGGATCCAACTAGTTCATGTTATCATGTTTGGTTTGCCTTAGCAAGTAGACCATACTTTGCCAGGAGGTGTCATTCTTGGTCACATGAACCGAGGGGGTGTCAGGCCTAGGAGTCTAAGTTGTAGTTGCTTGGCCTATATCAGTTGAGGTCATATTCCACCTATGTTTGATATATATTGTGTAAGATAAATGATTTAGAAGCATGTTTTATTATGAGCATTGATTATGCATGCCATATTGAGATTGTATAATTAATTGATTATGATTATGCATTTTGACTATATTAGTTATGCCTTGTTACATTGCATCCCCCAAAACTAGTTCATTTGAATGTACCAACGCATACTTTATTGTAACAACCCCAAAAAGTGCCCCAAAACGTGCCTCAGAATTGATGGAACTTAAATTTCCTTATATCTCAAAATCCATTTGTGATTTCGAAAATTCGACTTAGGATTCATGTTCAGGGGGTCTAAATTAGGGGGAAAAGGAACTAACACCAATTTCAGAGCAAAGACTTAGCATTTAAAAAATTTCAAAAATCAAATCCCATAGGGGTTTTCGTGTCCCCCCTCGCGACGCGCCCCTATGAAATTTTGAACTCCATTTTCATCTTCGGTCCAAGACATTAATTCTTGGGCCTACCCATACTTAGTCATATTCCACCCTTATATCATCCTCAACACTTTCCAATACTAACTCAAACACTTAGTCAAATTTTCACTCTTCAAAATCAAGTCCCAAACCCTCATCCCAAGCTAAGGTTCTCCTTTAAAGTTCTTCTTCAAGCTTTAAGTCTCCATCTCCAATCTTCACCAAGTTCATCCAAAGCTAAGGTATGTGGTGTTGAACCATTGGGTCCTTCCACCCATGGTGCCTACTTCTCCTTTCTACTAATATTGCATGATCTAAAGTTGATTTTACATGTGGGTCTTGTATATTAAGAAATTTATGATGATGAAATGAGCTTATGTATATTATTCCTATATGAACTGTTGCACTAGAGCATATGATGAATCCTATATAAAGTGTAGAATTGACCATGCCCAATCCGGGGGGTTTGAGCAATCAGATAACCTAATGAAGGGTTTGTACTTCTCCACCTTGTGATGAGGCAACCTAGATGGGAATTTGTACTCGTCAATCTAGGGAAGCGTTTGTACTTCTCAACCATGGTGATGGGCAGTATTATCACAAACCTAGATAAGGGTTAGTACTCATCCACCTAAGTGATGGGGTGGCAATATCACTAACCTACCAAGGGGTTCGTACTTAAAAAATTTAGCTTGGTCTCTATTACACATATGATATCCTATATGAGCATGGTCACTTAAGCATGTTTTACTTATGCATTGATCATACATGTCATGTTGCTATATCATGTCTATATGTTATGCATTTTGATTATGAAACTTTTTTCTTGTTGCATGGCATCCCATGATAAAAAAAATTGATGCATTGATCATACATGTCATGTTGAAACTTATGCATTGATCATACATGTCATATTGTTGTAAATTTAGTTACTAACACATACTATTGCCTACATAATGTCACTATACATGGACCAGTGCCCAAGTTGATCATCGTGCCTAGTCGGTGCTATTCTAAGCTTGTTGGTGAGTCCTTCATTTTGAGGACCTAAGTCTGTATTTTCTATTATCTATGTGTTGAGACACTTTCATATGTTCTATTTCGACTATGATGGTAAGCCTGGTTACTTTGTCTAAGCCCCCGCATTATGTATTTAGAGGTGTTATTGTAAAAGATGTGTAATTATGGTATGAGCTATGACTCCTTGCCTTGATGTTGATGTTTTGGCGAGCTATCCCTTGGCCTTTTTGCTCTTTTATGCTTGTTTTATGTCTTTTTACATTCTTTCACGACCAATGAGGTGTAATGATAAGTTGAGAGGCTTGATTGGGGTTCCCTCGAGTTCCTCATTTGTCGTGTCACGTCTAGGCCCTAGGCTTGGGTCGTGAAAAATATGGTATCAGAGCACCATGTTGATAGATCCTTGGAGTCCAAAACACCGCTTCGATTAGAGTCCTAGTCATGGTTTTGAAGCGCACCATGGCTATAAATAGGAGGCTTTGAGGCGTTTCAAGAAATATTTCCCTTCTTTATGTTCTAAGTCATGCTATAGAATTGTGGTGAGTTTTCACCCCTAACGATTGTTCTTTGCTATGCTAGATCATGCCAAACACTAGAAGAAGATATGCCCAAACTCCCGAGGAGAAACCTAACTATTGTGAACTCCAAGATACCCTTATTATGCTTAGCCAAGTGCTGGCCATCCAAGCGCAAAAACAAGCCCAAGTCCCTCATGCTGCTACCCAGGGAGCTAGGGTAAGAGATATCATAAGGATGAATCCTTCTATTTTCCAAGGGTCAAAGGTGGATGAAGACCCACAAGAGTTCATTGATAAGGTTTACAAAATCTTGAATATCATGGATGTTGGGACAAATGAAAAGGAAGAGTTGGTAGTATACCAACTCAAAGGGCTAGTCCAAATTTGGTATGAGCAATGGAAGGGTGAAAAGGGGGTTGGTAATGTTGTGCTTTGGGAGGAGTTCAAATTGGCCTTCCTTAATCGGTTTTTCCCTCTTGAACTTAGGGAGGCAAAATTAATAGAGTTTATGAACTTCAAATAAGGTGCTTTGAGTGTGAGGGAGTATTCCCTCAAATTTAATAAACTTTAAAAGTATGGTCCTCATTTGGTGACCGATCCTAGGTCAAGCATGAATAAGTTTGTTATGGGGGTCCCCGTATTGGTAAGTAAAGAATGTCGGTCTGCTATGCTTTTGGGGATCCTGATCGATGACCTATGCTGAGGAAATGGAGGAAAAATAGATGGGAAAAGGGAGGCGCAATGAGACCAAGAGAGCCTGTCATAGGGGTAAGTTCCATAGGGGTGGCCGATTACCTCAAGGCCAAGGGCCTCCTCATGCTACAAATAGGGAATTTGCCAATGTCTTCCCTAGACCTCATGGTATCGGTGGTATGGCTCCTAATGATATGTGTCTTAGATTTGGGAAGGGTTATAATGGCCTATGTTTGAAGGGTTCTAATGTATGCTTCGGAGGTGGGGAGCTTAGTGACAAAAAGGTAGTTTGTCTAAGAATCCGTGGTAAGAGTCAGGGTGCAAATATGGTCCCTATGGGTAAATGTTCTCCTCAAGGTGGTTCCCTAAGGTACAATCGGTTTTAAGCTCTACAAGGGAGGAAAGGGGTTGGTGAGGTCCCCAACGTTGTTACCATTATGTTGAAAATCTTTGACTAGATGTGTATGCTTTGATTGATCCAGGTGCACTCTTTCCTTTGTTACCCCTCTTGTTGCTAAAAAGTTTCATGTTGTCCCCGAGTTGTTGCATGAGTCGTATGAAGTGTCTACTACTATTGATGCCTCTATTATTGCTAGGAAAGTTTATAGGAGTTGTCCTATTTGCACTTTTGCATAAGTTGTGCCTTGTGATCTTGTTGAATTAGACATGGTGGATGTTGATTTCATACTTAGGATAGATTAGTTGCATGCCTACTGTGAGTCTATTGATTATAGAACCTGTAGGATCAAGTCACAATTTCCATATGAACCTTCCTTGAGTGGCAAAGTCAAGATATGGTGGTCAAGGGTAGATTCATTTCATGCATTAAAGCCCATAAGTTGATTTCTAGGGAGTGTTTGTATCATCTTATGAGGGTTAAAGATGTGGAGTCCAAAGTCCCTTCCATTGAGTCGTTCCCCGTTGTAAATGAGTTTCTTGATGTCTTCCCAAATGACCTTCCTGGTGTCCCACCCGAAAGGGAGATAGATTTTGGCATACATCTCCTTCCCGATACTTAACCTATCTTATTCCCCCTTACCGTATAGCCTCGGCGGAGTTGAAGGAGTTAAAGGAACAATTGAAAAATTTGTTGGAACAGGCATTTATTAGACCTAGTCAATCACCTTGGGGTGCACCGGTGTTGTTTGTAAAGAAGAAAGATGGGTCACTTAGAATGTCCTTTGACTATCGAAAACTCAATAGGGTCACTATAAAGAACAGGTATCCTTTTCTAAGAATTGATGACTTGTTTGACCAATTGCAATGGGTTAGCTTTTTCTCTAAGATTGATCTTCGGTCCGGGTACCTTCAACTGAGGGTGAGGGAGTGTGATATTCCCAAGACGGCCTTTTGGACTAGATATGGGCAGTATGAATTTGTGGTGATATCTTTTGGGTTGACTAATGCACCTGCCATCTTCATGGACCTAATGAATAGGGTCTTCAAACCATACCTTGATTCCTTTCTTTTGGTCTTTATTGATGATATTTTGATCTATTCACATAGTAGGGAGGAGCATATGGATCATTTGAGGATATTGTTGCAAAGATTGAGGGAGGAGAGATTGTATGCTAAGTATGACAAGTGTGAGTTTTGGTTGAAAGAGGTTGCATTCTTGGGTCATGTGGTGTCGGAGAATGGCAATAAAATGGACCCTAAGAATACCGATGTGATTTGGAATTGGACTAGTCTATTGACCTCGTCAGATATTAGGAGCTTCTTAGGCCTTACGAGTTACTATAGAAGGTTTGTGAATGGGATATCCTCCATAGCTTCCCCAATGACAAAATTGACTTGAAATAGGGTTAAGTTTCAATGGACCGATGAATGTGAGAAAAGCTCCAAACATTGAAAGATAAACTTGTGTCCGCTCTTATATTGTCACTACTGGATGGGCTTGGGGTCTTATTGTGTATTGTGACCCATATAGAGTTGGTTTGGGTTGTGTGCTAATGCAAAATGGTAAGGTCATAGCCTGTACTTCTAGGCAACTCAAGGTGCAAGAAAAGAACTACCCTACCCATGATCTTGAATTAGCAACCGTGGTGTTTGCATTAAAAATTTGGCATCATTATTTATATGGGATGCATGTTGATGTCTTCACCAATAATAAGAGCCTTCAATATGTCTTCACATAAAAAGATCTCAACTTAAGACAAAAAAGGTGGCTATAATTTCTCAAAGATTATGACATGAGTGTGCATTATCATCCGGGTAGGTAAATGTGGTACCAGATGCTTTGAGTAGGGCGTCCATGGGTAGCCTAGCTCATGTGGATGGTGGTGATTGGGAGATGGCTAAGGAGGTGCATAGGTTGGCTAGATTGGAGGTTGGGTTGGAAGAGGTTAGTAATGATGGTGTTGTGGTTATTGATGGGTCCAAGTCCTCCTTTGTTGATTAGGTGATAGGCAAAAAAGATCTTCACTCCTCCATGCTTGAACTGAAGGCCTTGGTGAAAGAGGGTAAAGTAGAGGTTTTGTCCCAAGGGGGAGATGGTGCCCATAGATGCCAAGGTATGTTGTGTGTGCCATGTGTTTATGGTTTGAGGGAGAGAATTCTTGATGAGGCCCATAATTCTTCTTATGGTTTGAGGGATGTGTATTGGTGGGGAGGCATGGAGAGACATATTGCTAAATTTGTTTTAGGTTGCGATAGTTGTCAACAAGTCAATGCCAAACTTCAAAGGCTGGATGGCCTAACCCAAGACATAGAGATTCCCACTAGGAAGTGGGAGGTAATAAATATTGATTTTGTGGTTGGTTTTCCTTAAACTAGAAAAGGTTTTTATTCCATATGGGTGATGGTTGATAGGATGACGAAATCAGCTCACTTTCTACCGGTTAGGACTACATATGGGGCTGGAGAATATGCAAGGTTGTACATTCATGAGTTAGGGAGGTTACATGGGATCCTTTACCCATTATATCAGATCATGGTGCATAATTTACTTCACACTTTTGGAGGTCTTTTGAAAGGGGTCTTGGTACCAATTTTCACCATAGTACAACCTTCCACCCTCAGACGGATGGCCAAGCTAAAAGGATAATTCAAACACTTGAAGATATGCTTAGGGCTTGTGTCTTGGATCTTAAAGGTGGTTGGCATGACCATATTTCATTGATTGAGTTTGTCTACAACAATAGCTATCACTCTAGTTTCGGTATGACTCCTTTTGAGGCTCTTTATGGAAGACGTTGTAGATCACCGATCGGTTGGTTTAAGGTTTGAGAGATAGCTTTCTTGGGGCTGGATCTGGTTATGGATGCTCTTGAGAAGTTTAAGATGATTAAGGAAAGATTGAGGATGGCCCAAAGTCGTCAAAAATCCTATGCCAATGTAAGGAGGAAAGACCTAGAGTTCCAAGTGGGTGACTAGATCTATTTGAACGATTCTCCAATGAAAGATGTAGTTCGTTTTGGTTAAAAGGAGAATTTGAGCCCAAGGTATATTGGTCCTTATGAGGTGATAGAGAGATTTGTCAAGGTATCTTATGAGTTAAATTTGCCTAGTGAAATGAATATGGTTTATCCTGTGTTCCATGTCTCTATGTTGAGAAAATGTGTTGGCAATCCTAATGCCATTGTGCCTTTTGATGTGTGGGTGTTATGGGGGATAACTCGACCTATAAGGAGGTTTCGGTTCAAATGGTTGATAGGTAAGTTAATAGATTGAGGAACAAAGAGGTGGCATCCGTTAAGGTCCTTTGGAGGAACCAACAAGTTGAAAGTGCTACATGGGAGGACATGCAAAAGAGGTATCATCATCTTTTCCACTCCACTCAAGCCTAAGGTTCAAATGCTAAGTACTATTTGTGATCTCATGTCTTACGTTTCATCCCCTATATCATTCATATGCATTCATGTTTAAGTGGATAAACTTATGATGATGATTTCACACTTATGTTGAGATTTTGAAAAAAGTGTTTCGCATAATATGTTGCGTTCTTGTTAGGGATGATTTGTTCATGATTACCATTGTCTTGTACATCTCTTTCACATTCGGGGACAAATGTTCCCAAGTGGGAGATATTGTAACGACCCCAAAACGTGCATCGGAATGCTCAAAATTTTAATTTCCTTATATCTCAAAATTCATTTGTGATTTCGAAAATCCGACTTCGGATTCTTATTCAGGGGATCCAAATTAGGGGAAAAAGGAGGATCTAACCCCGATTTAAGAGCAAAGTCTTAGCAATTACGAAATTTCAAAAATCAAATTTCAGAGGGTTTCCGTATCCCCCTTGCGACGTGCCCCTATGTAATTTTGAACTATGTTTTTCCGCTTTGGTCCAAGACTTTAAGTAATGGGCCTAAAAGCTCCCATACTTATTTTTATCCATACTTATTCATATTTCACCCTTATATCATCCTACACATTTCCCAATACTGAATCAAACACTTAGTCATATTTTCACTCCCCAAACTCAAGTCCCAAACCTTCATCCCAAGCTAAAGTTCTCCTTTAGGGTTCTTCTTCAAGCTTCAAGTCTCCATCTTTAATATTCACCAAGTTCATCCAAAGTTATGGTATGTGGTGTTGAACCATTGGGTCCTTCCACCCATGGTGCCTAGGCCTCCTTTTTACTAATATTGCATGATTTAAAGTTGATTTTAAATGTGGGTCTTGTATATTGAGAAATTTACTGCACAGTGATTTTATTTCATGAAAGTATGGTTATTTTAGCATGTTTTAAGCTCTAAATCTTGGATATAATGTTTGGTTTGATGAGGGATTTTGATGTGAATGTCTTGGGGGTGTTGCAAGGTGTTGAGTGACGGTTGTAGTATAGATTTTCTTGCATGATTTTATCTCCAAATTGCACAGTCTTTTACCACACTACACACCCCCAAGGTGTTGGATAAAATGTCTGGTTAGGGTTTCTTAAGGAAATGAAGGTCCAAAGTATGAGATATGATATGATATAAATGATGTTATGATGATGAAATAAACTTATATATATGATTATTCCTATATGAAGTGTTGAACTAGAGAATATGATGAATCCTATATAAAGTGTAGAATCGACCATGTCTATTCCGGGGGGTTTTACTACCCGAATAACCTAGTGAAGGGTTTGTATTTCTCCACCTGGTGATGGAGCGGCATTCAACCTAGATGAGGGTTAGTACTCATCCCCCTAAGTTATTGGGTGCCAACATCACTAACCTACAAAGGGGTTCATACTTTGGAAATTTAGCTTGGTCTCGTGTACACATATGATATCCTATAGAGCCTAGGTTACTTAAGCATGTTTCACGTATGCATTGATCATACATGTCATGTTGCTATATCATATCTATTGCCTGTTGTTATACATTTTGATTATGAAGCTTTTTTCTTGTTGTATGGCATCCCACATATTTAGTACATTCAAACATACTAATGCATACTCTTGCCTACATGATATCACCATATAGGGACCGCTGCTCAAGTTGATCATCCTCCCCTTCCAGGTGGCTATTCGGTTCTATTCCAAGCTTGTTGGTGAATCCTCCATTTCGAGGACCTTAGTCTATGATTGTTATTATCTATGTATTGAGACACCTTCTTATGTTCTATTGTGACTTTTTGGGTGAGCCAGGTACTTTGTCTTGGCCCCCGCTCTATCTATGTATTTAGAGGTGTTGTTGGGCAAGATGTGTAATTATGATATGAGTTATGACTACTTACTTGTCTTGATGTTGATGTTTTGGCGAGCTATCCCTTAGCAACTTTGCTTCGTTATGGTTGTTTTATGTCTTTTACATGCATCCGCGACCACTGATATGTAATAATAAGTTGAGAGGCTTGATTGGGGTTCCCTTGGGTTCGTCGTGGCACGTCTGGGCCCTAGGCTTGGGTAATGACATATATGGCAACATGATATTACCATGTAGGGACTAGAGCATCTTTTGATCATCTTCAACGTGGCTAGTTCGATACTTCAGATATAAGCATTAGTGAGTCATCAAGTTCAAGGATACTATCTATATTACTCTTGTTATTTTGAGGCTTCACTATGTTGAATACTTGTTATTATGAGAGTGAGCCTGAAAAGTGTCTTGACCCCTACTCCATTCCAAGTTAGAGGTATCATTGGATGCTATGATGTATTTAAGCTATGAACTTGCCTTTTTATGCTTTTATCAATAACAAGACTTCCCTTAGTCCCGCTTTCCTTTTATTATATCTCTTATTGTTGTTTATCTTACCTCCGCGACTAAGGATGTGTAATTGATATGCCAAGATGCTTGTTTGTAGTCCCATCGGGTTCCCATTCATCTTGTCACGTCAAGACCCTAGGGTTGGGTTGTGACACCATGTCTCTATGTTGAGGAGGTTGATTGATGATCCTAGTACCATTTTACTGTTGGAAGGTGTTGAGGTTGAGGAGAACTTGTCCTATGAAGAAGTCACGATTGAAATTTTGGATAGGAAAGTGGAGCAGCTTCGTAACAAGGATGTGGCTTCGGTTAAGGTACTTTAGAGAAATCAACATAGGGAGAGTGCTACATGGGATGCAGAGTTGGATATGATGCAATGATATCCCTATCTTTTCTAGTCTACTCAAGCCTAAGGTATTAGGTTCTTTCCTACATCATGCACTCTTGAGTTTCATGACATGACATGCATACATGTGCACCAAAATGATTTTTGTGATGTTTTGAATGATTTGAATATATTTTGAAATGACCTTTAATGACTTTGCGATTTCCAAGTGATGAGATAGGCATTGTATCTTGTGTTTGAATGTTTCATGTTCTAGGTCAAGCCTTTCAAGCCTTTTTCTTGCATATTTGAAGATGAATATTCCCAAGGGGGAGATTATTTAAGGATCCAAATGTTTTACGAACTCATTGGAGCTTAGGAATTTGGTTCCGAAAAGTTTTGGACCAAGGTAACTCTCCATGGAAGCCCTCACGATCCGTGTAAGGCTATACAGACCGTATGGAGCTTCCTTAGAGTGACCCTTGGCATTGTTTGGGGTGTTTAAGCTTAAACATGGAGTTTTGGACTGAGGCACGCTATACATGGACCCCACACGGACCATGTGAGGCTTCACAGACTATGTCGTGGGCCATGTTGAAACACCCCAAAAATGTGCTTAAAAAATATCCATAATTGTAATTTCCATATATCTTAAAATTTGTGCATGATATAAAAAATCCAACTTCATATTCTAGATTAGGGTCAAAATTGAGTGGGAAATGGGTATAACCAAGATTTTAGAAGACCCGTAGCGAAAAATAATTTTCGCTAATTTTCGATTTCCAGTGGCCATCCGCGCCTTGGCCGCGTTATGCTAGGGGCATGGATTAGTGTTAGAGTGAAGTTCATGTTTCATCCACATCATGCCAAGGGCGCGGACCAGTGTATTATATTCCTTGGTTTTTCTATCTCAGCCAACGGCATTGGGGTTATAGCTCCATGTTCACTTCTGCGTGAAAACACCTATACTTAGCCATTTTTCAACTTTATATCACTCAAGACCCTCTCAAAAATATCTCCAAAACTTATCAAAATATCTCACTCAAATTTCTAAAATTTCAAGCCTCATATCCCTTGCCCACTTATGCGTGAAAACACATATACTTAGCCATTTTTGAACTCTATATCATTCAAAACCCTCTCAAAAACCTCTCCAAGACTTAACCAAATATCTCACTCAAATTTCTAGGATTTCAAGCCTAGCTTTGAAATTCATGGATTCTCTTCAAGCTCCAAGTTTCCTTCAAGCTCAACTCAAGAAAATCCAAGTTTGAGATATATGGGTTTCATCCATTGGATCATTTCACCCATAGAGCCCAATCTTCCTTTTTATGAATATTAAATATTTTCAAGTTATATCATCTATGGGTGTCTTTTTTATGGATTATGAGTATAAATTATATTGAGATTTTAAGAAATGTTGATTGATTGTGCATGACTATCTATTTCAAGCTTGCACTATGAATGGGTTTTGCCTATTGAGTCTATGCATGATTTGACCTATGAAACTATGATCTATGATGAATTTGATGATGGATTTCAAGGTACCCTACATGAGGGATTTACAATATGTTGGTGGGTTGATTTGCGTTGAGTTTTCCCACATGATTTCACTCTTGCATTGCATGATTTTGAACTAGTATCATGAACCCACCAAGTGTTTGATAAAATGTCAAGTCAAAAATTCTCAAGTTATTGATGATCTATTACATGATTTATATGTCGAGTGACTATATAATGTTTAAGGGCTTTCAAATATGTATCAAATTCATGAAAAGTATCTATGATGTTACAAATATCAAGTTAATCCCTATTTCAAGGATTTTACTTCTTGTAAGCCATTCAAGTTAAAGCAAGGGTTCATGTATGACTATGATCTAGTCTCATGTTTCAAGTTACAGTCACCATTAGAGGTCAAGTGTGTTTAAGAGCTACTCATGTCATGTTTCAATATTTCCTACAAGTTATACATATATGATTATTTCAAGTATTCTGTGGGATTAGACTTAGCACCGATGGAATGGATATCGGTGTGCACTATCTTCAAGGGTCTATACTTCTTTCCTCAAACTATGTGCCAACATAAGATTGTGATTATTACCCTTTCTATACTAATGCATCCATTTTGGTGCACTTTATCATGAAATCCACCCCAAAATAGGATGGGTTCCCGTAAAGGGGGTTACTTCTCTGAAATGGACGAGCTCCCGTAAATTGAAGTGTAGTTTACCTTGGCGAATGGACCACCTCTTTACTGATGAGGGGTAATCATCGGGATTCCAAGTTATAGCTCATTTGGTCTTATTCTTTGTTGGGTGAGGTCTCTTCCCACATATGTATCATGTTCTATGCAATTTGAATGACTTATAAACATGTTTTACTTCAAACATTGATCATGCATGCCATATTGAGATCATGCTTATCTATTGCCTATTAGTATACATTTTGACTATATTGGCTTATGTCTTGTTGCATTGCATCTTACATACTTAGTACATTCAAATATACTACTACATACTTTATGCCTACATGATATCACCATGTAGGGACCGGAGCTCCTCTTGATCATCCTCCACGTGGCTAGTGAGAATATTCGAAGATAAACTTGGTGAGTCCTCAAGTTCGGGGACACTATCTACTTTCCCTTGCTATTCTTAGACTTTTTATATTGAACATTTGGAATTATGAGGGTAATCCCGAAAAGTATCTTGGCCCCCACTCTAGTCCATGTTTAGAGGTATATATTGGATATTATAATGTTATTATGCTATAAGCTTGACTCTTCTGCTTTTAGGATTATCAACGACTTCCCTTAGCCCCGATTCCTTTTTATAGTATCTCTTGTTGTTGTTTACTTTGCTTCTGCGACAAAGGATGTGTGACTGATATGCTAAGAGGCTTGTTTGGGTCCCTTTGGGTTTACATTCGTCGTGTGACATCTAAGCCCTAGGCATGGTTCGTGACAAACTTGGTATTAGAGCACTAGGTTTTTTATAGTCCCTGGAATCTAATATACCACATCGATTAGAGTATGATTCATGGTAGTGAAGCATGCCACAACTATGAATAGGAGGTTGTAAGGCAATTTTAGGAAATATTTCACTTCTTCATGGTCCATATTACGCTTTAGATGTAAGTGTAAGGCCTTTTCCCTAACAAATGGTCTTTAATATTCTAGATTATGTTGATTCCAAAAGTAAGAGTAAGGAGAACACGTACCCCCGAGGAGCAACCAGCCCTCCCGCTTCTCAAGATCCTCAAGGTAGAGGGGTAGGCCAATATGAGTTTTGAGATGGTATTGCAATATTGGCTCACGCCATGACTAACCAAATCGACTAAGGGGACTAAGCCCCTCATGCTCCTACTCTGGCTTCTATGGTAAGTGATTTCACTAGAATGAACCCATCGGACTTTCGTGGATTCAAGATGGATAAGGATCCCCAAGAGTTCATTGATGAGGTGTACAAGGTACTATCCATCATAGGGGTCAATTCGGAGGAAAAGGCGGAGTTAGTAGCCTACCAACTCAAAGGGGTGGCTCAAATTTGGTTTACACAATGGAAGTTGGAGAAGGGAAATGATGATGCTATCCCTTGGGAAGAATTCAAAGTCGTACTTCTCAACCGATTCTTTACTATTGAGCTAAGAGAGGCTAAGATGATGGAGTTTATGAAACTTAAGGAAGGTTACATGATTGTAAGGGAGTATGCCCTCATGTTCAAAAAACTCTCCAAGTACTCTCCACAACTGGTTGTTGTGCCTAGATCGAGAATGAACAAATTGGTGTGGGGAGTGACCAACTTGGTTAATGCGGAGTGTCATACCGCCATGCTAGTAAGTGACATGGATTTTTCCTGCCTCATGACTTATGCCGAATAACTAGAGGGGAAAAAGCTTAGGAAAAAAAAAAAGAAGTGATGAGTCCAATAGGGCTCATTTTGAAGGTGGTTTCCACGTTTCCAAGGGTGGCCGATTTCCTAAAGGCCATAAGTTCCAAGGACAAGGTTATTCCAATGCTCTTAATAAGGGATTTTCTAATGATACTACAAGATTCAAAAGTAGTAATGGAGGAATGATAAAGCTAAGGTGTCCAAGGTGTGAAAAGAATCATAGTGGTCCATGTTTAAGGAATTCTAATGCTTGCTTTGGTTGTGCTGAGATAGATCACAAAGTTATTCATTTTCCTCATCCACAAAACAAAGGTAGATATGGTCGCCCATAAGGCCAAGGTGCAACTGCTAGTTAAAAGGGAAGAGGAGGCCAACAAGGGGGTGCACCATGGAAAAGAAGATTTTATGCTCTTCAAGGGAGACAAGGGGTGAATAAGGTGCCCTATGTCATCACTGGTATGTTAAAGGTTTTTGATTTTGATGTGTATGCATTAATAGATCCAAGTTACATTCTTTCTTCTATTACTCCTTTTGTTGCCAAAAAGCTTCATGTTAGTCCCAAATTATTTTGTGAATCTTATGAAGTGTCTACCCATGTTGGTGAGTCCATTGTTGCTAAAAGATTCTATAGAAATTGTCCCGTGTTCATTTTTCATAAAATTTTGCCTTGTGATATTGTTGAATTAGATACGGTGGATTTTGATGTCATTTTTGGGATGGATTGGTTGCATGCTTATTGTTATCATGAATAAATGACCGACTTTGATGAAAAATTAAAAAATTGTTCGAAAATCGAGAATCGATCTAAACTTAATTAATTTAAGCAAAATTAATTCTCGAGATTCGAAAAGACACAGAGTCGCCACCTAATTTTACGGA